>VCAZ01000012.1:1353042-1388042 GCA_005784505.1 Bagarius yarrelli | reverse complement strand
CAGTAACCACAGGTAATGTTTGTAAAGGTCTATCCACGTATAACACAATTTTAGTCCTGTTATTAAAGATTTGCGGTAACTCTGTGATGTGGTGACACAAACATTTGCTTGTCCTCAAAAACATCACAGTACTGATAGAACTTCCTGTCAATGTTGTAACTGGCAGGACAACCTTATGTATAAAAGCCTCTACAAATGTGTAAGTTTTGGATTGTAATGTAAAATTGAGGATGGGGCTAAAGAAAATTGGGATCTTTTTTGGAAATTTACATTTCAGCCGTTTGGCGTTTGAATCATTTATTTAACTGAGCAATTGATGGTTAAGGGCCTTGCACAGGGGCCCACATGTGGCAGCTTGGTAGTGTTGGCAATTGATTTCATGATCTTCAGATTACCAGTCCAACAACTTAACCACTCAGCTACCACTAGAACTTCCTTGCAATCACACACTGCAAGTCGTACATTTACCTCAGGGGTCTGATCTAATGTTTAGACAAATGTCTTAACCACTAAGCTGCCACTATTCATGCCACTATTAACCACTCATTGTTTGTTCATCCTTTATTCAAAATTGATAACGTTTGGTCAGATTAGCTGGAAACACTATCTGAGCACCATTATTGAATACCCATCACAGATTATTCATCAGATTGGGACCTGGGCCACGCTAACATTTTTCATTTTTTTTAGTTTTAACCCTATCCAGCATGGCTTTGGCACAATGCTTAGACTTGTTAATGGTATTCTCGGGGTCATGAGCAGTGTGGAATTTCCACTGCATTCAAAATTAATGTCTATGTCTTATTTACATTTACAGCATTTAGCAGACGCTCTTGTCTAGAACAATGTACAAAAGTGCTTAGAGTCACGTCATTGAAGAGATCAATACTGGTACAAAAGATCACAAATCCAAGTTTAACAACCACAAAAACTGTTGAAAGAGCAGCATGGACAACTGTCGAGTGCTAGGTATTTAAGAAAGAGGTGGGTCTTCAATCGTTTATTGAGGACAGCCAGCTACTCTGTTTTGACGGTAAGTAATTGATGGTAAGTTCATTTCACCATCTTGGTTCTAGAACAGAAAAGATTCCGGAGGCAGACCTACCATGTGTCCTAGGGGATGGTAGGACAAGTCGAGCCTGGACATGTGCTTGTGGATCTGATCCAACCAGAGAACCTTTTTCCACATTTGTGAGTCACCAACATCCCCCATTCAGTGAGTCGTTGTTTCTTTGGAACTTCAATGCTAAGTCTTGGGTGGACTGACTCATGTTAATGTATACTGGTTCTTTCAAAAATAATGTTCTGGCTTAATTGTTCTTTCTGTAGTGTTCACACTTCCTCAGCGTACAAGAAGTCATGTGGTGAAATGTTGGATCACAGTGAATAATGAGAAATAACAGCACTCTATTTTATGTAAAAGCTGTTTAATGATGACGATGACTGATCAGGTTTGACTTTAGATTTAAAAACTGATTGGGAATTTTTTGTTTTTATGCATATTTAAGATGCTTTTGATGTTCCTCAAATGGTTAAGGCACTGACTTGTTGGTTGGAAGACCAGGAAGATCTGGGTTTAAGCCCCACGTCTGCCAGTCTGCAAGTCTGGTAGGAGGATGTTAGAAATGAAGCTGAACAGGCAGAAGGCGAAGAGGAAGACCAAAAAGGAGGTATATGGATGCGATAAACGAGGACATGAAGTTAGTGGGTGTTGCCCAACCATTTGAGCAAGACCCTTAACCCTTCCGGCTCCAGGGGTTCTGTATCATAGCTGACCCTGTGCTCTGACCCCCAACTTTCTAAACTGGGATATGGAAAGAGACAAATTTCAATGTGCTGTGGAGTCTATGTGACAAATGAGCTTTTTAGCATAATACCATAAAATTAAATTTAATATACACAGCAGTTTTACTAATACACGTTTATAGATATAGTTTTAGTAAGCAAGTCAGATGTTTTTGTCCCTGTGACAAAAACAAAATGAATCCTTGAGAAAAACCAGATCATTTCTGTCCACTTAGCTACTTCTTTTAGCACTGACCTATTACATCTTGCTGACTGTTATGGAACTGTCTCAACATGTCTCACAAATATTTTTTACTGCGTAATGAACCTGGCAGAAATGGAAACAGTTAAGCTAATATTGGAAATCTAAAAAGCTGATATAATCTGGGAAGCCCTTTCATACGAGAGCAGAACTAAAATAAAGAGACAAATAAAACACCTCAGCTCATTTATGTTTACGGTTCAACCTTTTTCCCACAGTCTTGTGTTTGTCTCAGAGGCGGTAGATCATGTAAAGAACGTACACTTGATCATCTGTTTACATACAACACGCAGATCAAAATCACATACTGGCGTTTGACAATAACAAACCTGTCCTGCTTCGACATGAGGTTCCGAGGTTATGGGAAAACACCTTCTAAGATCTGCTTTAACATACACAACTGCTTATATAGTTTCATTTCCAGTATTGAAATTTAATGTAAATGTTTGTCTCCATTTTTTAAAGTTATATTTCTGGGCATTCTTTTCCTTTATTAATAGGATAAATGGGAAAGAGAAAAAGATCAGACCAGAGAGGACCTGAGCCAGAATCGAGCCCAGGTCTCCAGGGCTCAACATCTTGCACAGGACCAGCCATGTGTTTCTGCAAGGATGTAAATACACTATATAGCCAAAAGTATTGGCACATCAGACTATCACATCCATATGTGTTTTTAAAATCATACAATTTCAGATGTTCCTCTTACTCTTGCTTTCATAATCACCTCCAGACTTCTGTGCAGGTTTTCCTCTAGATGAGGTCATGTGACTGTTTGGATTTGTGTTCATTCAGTTCCAATAGTGTTAGTGAGATCAGACACTAATTTTGAGGTTAGGAGGTCTGGGGTTCAGTCCGGGTTCTAGTTCATCCCAAAGGTGTTCAGTATTAAGGGTTGAGTCAAGATCAGGACACTGTGACAGGACGTAAGAGTTCTTTTACTCCAAAACATCCAGAACACAGCATGTCTTCATGGAGATCAGGGATTTATGAGGAATGATGTAACGCTACAACATACAAAGACATTCTAAACAACTGTGTGGTAACAGCCGCTGGTTAGGTGTCCACAAACTTCTGGCCATGTAGTTTATATATTACTTATCTTAATCATGTGGGAATTTTCTGGTAGTCCCTCAGTCTGTTAAAAAAGTTCCTGGCCTGCAGTCAGCCTACTAGCCGAGCCATAAGGAAAAACATTTCTGCTTTTCCTGGGATTTTGAGATGAGTGGCGTTTTTCCTGGAAGTCGTTTTACAGCATAGAGGTCATGTAGAGTATTGGAGCTCCTGCATTCCATTACCACTGAAACATGCCTTTCTCAGTACTTCCTTCTTTAAACAAGCTCCATATGGATTTGTTTTGCTCTATTCGTATTTATTATTATTGCACCAGGTTGGATTAAAATGTGTATTTTGTGTGACAAAACAAAAATAGTTATTATTTTTTCCTAAACTATACATCTTGAAATGTTGCCAACAATTTTAATTTCTACTTTATAAATAAAATTTCATGCTCTTTATTTATGTATAGAAAATTCGGGAAGAAAACGCCTTGCATTTATCTTATCATTTTATCTAACTGAGCAGTTGAGGGTTTAAGGGCCATGCTCAGGGGCCCAGCATTAGCAGTCTGGTGGTGTTTTGAGAGACAAGTAAATTTCTGTTATTATTGAAAGTAGTACAATATTTAATTTTAATAAGTTTTAAAGATACGGTTTATAAGTTTTACCTCTTTGTCGCCATCTATATTTGAAACCTCAAATTACACGTATGCAGAATGATCTTTTGTGGATTGTGCTTCAGTATTTGTGCTATCAGTTTTCTCTGTTAAAACTAAGGTGTATGTGTGTGTTAGCTTAATGCTGATTGTTAGATTTCTTTACCAAATTTGTAGAGTGATCATTTCCAAACATTGGAATGGGTCATAACTGAATCTGTGATTCCAAAGTTCAGTATCCACACCAGCTCTTATTTCCCTAAAAACCCTTAAGAGTACCACTTATATTAATAAATATTTTTACTAAATTACAGTTCTGAAACATAACAAGATAGTTTTGAACACTTTCTGCTAATGTACTTGCTTATTAAGGATCATTTTTACCCCCAAAAAGTAGCTATAAAGTCTTGAATAACATAAAGTACATCAAGCATAATCTCGTTTATGTTTATACAATTAAAAGTGATTAAAAGTTTTATCGCTTAATGCTGGGTACACACTGAAAGATTCAAAAAATCTTATACTATACATATTTTAAAATGTAAGTGAAATGTAAATAAATAATAATAAAATAAAAGCCCTGATGCAGTTATGAGTTTATATTAGTGTTTTAAAGCACTAATATTTTTAGTTATCATACACTATATTATACACTGTAGTTAAACTTATTAGAAGAATTATTGAAAGTGTAAAAAAAAATCATGTCATGGAGTAAAAATTTGATTCACCCCGAAATATTTTTCTTCTTAAATGTTGCATAGTTTGTACCAGAGTTTGAGATCTGCGAATTTTTATTGTAATTAAGCAAAATATCCAAAAGGATGTCACATATGTAAGAATACAAACATAAGGACAAAAAGTCTTAGATTTAACCATTTTTGCTCTTATAGCATGTGATGTGCTGCGATGTGACAAAGACAGCACACCACATACCAACAGAGTCCCGACTTTAAACACGGAGACTCTCTCAAGACTTGGGAATGAACATGGTGGATGACGGGCAGAAAGAAATTGTGATAAAAGTGTTTGGAATGATTTTGTCAGAAAATCCACAAAACATGCGTTTGTCATGCTTCCGTCTTCTGTCAGCCTGCTTTCTGATTGGATATTGTTTTGTCCCATGTAATAATCTCCAGCTCGTCCGTGCGTTTGTCCTCGGGGTTTCCCCACACACCAGGATTTCTAAATATTTATAGATTCCTGAGCTGGACACCACTGACGTTCTCTCAAGCAGATTCAGTCACACTTAACACACCACACGAGAAACCTGATAAGATATTCTTTCAAACCCCAAAGGTAATTTGGACATAACTTTCGGTTTGACAGAAGGGAAGAAATCTGTCCATAATCAGCCTGATTATTCGATAGTTTTCACGCTAATTATATGTTAAAAAGGATTCCTCTTTACACACATCATCTCTTTCTCTTCAGGTATTTTACCCTCAATAATAATTTAATTAAGCTTAAACGCTGTCATTCTTTAACACTGCATTACAATGTGTAAAAGATTGCAGACACACTCTTCCAGCTACACAACCACACACATGCTTCCACTGCTCCAATTACTGAGAAGGTGAAAGGTCACAGCTATAGTGTCAGTTACAGTAGCCCTATATCTCCTTGTGACAGCGTCACACTCACTGCTTTTCCACTGACGTGTGTGTGTGTGTGTGTCATTTGACATTCTACGTACAGTAAACTTTTGGAAAATACTATTGCAGTCAGTTTGTTTGATTTAAATTAAATAAATAGTAATAAAATAAAACTGTTATACACTGTAATTAAAATTATTAGAAGAATTAATGAAATTGTTATAAAAATCATGTCATGGACTACAAATATTTATTCACCTGAAATATTTTTCTCATTAAATGTTGGTGAAGATCTGCAAATATTTCATTGTAGTTAGGCAAAATATACAAAAGGATGTCACAAAATTAACACATATGTAGGAGTACAGAGACCCTGGAGCAGATCAGGATCAGATTAAGGGTCTTGATCAAGGACCCAGACCAACCTTCCCTAACCTCCACACCTTCCAACACTAGTATTGGAACAAAAGTATTGGAACACCTGACTGTTACATTTATGTGTTTTTTTCATCATTCTATTCCAGATGTTCTGTGCAGGTTTTCCACTATTGGGTCATGTGACTGTGTGGATGTGTGTTTATTCAGTTCCAATAGTATTAGTGAGATCAGACACTAATGTTGAGGTGAGGTCTGGGATTCAGTTTGGGTTCCAGTTCATCCCAAAGGTGTTCAGTTTAAAGGGGTTGAGTCAGAATTAGGACTCAAAACATGAGAGTTCTTCTGCTCCAATCGGAACCCAGCATGTGTTCATGGAAATCAGGGGTTTTGTGCACAGGGATATTGACATGCTGGAACAGGGTTTGAGTCTCTTCTGAAGGAAGAATGAAATGCTACAACATACAGAGACATTGATTTTGGAATGTTACATAATGGAAGTATGTGATGTTTGAGGAAATAATAGAATGTTACACCATACAAAGACTAGCTTTGTGGTGAATGTTAGAGAGAGAGAGAGAGAGAGAGAGAGGGAGAGAGGGAGTGAAAGTGATAGAGTGAGTGTGTGAGAGAGAGAAAGAGAGAGAGAGAGAGAGAGAGAGAGAGAGAGAAAGAAAAGATATATAAATAGAGAGAGAGAGAGAGAGCGAGCACAAGGTCAGCAATGGTATGTCCCCCTTAAAGCAGAGGGGGTTTAAGGGCCCAGAAGTGGCAGCACTGGGGTTTAGACCTTAATAGTAATAGGGTTAGGGTTTATATATATATACAAACCTGCCCTTTATTAAGGGCAGAAGTTGATTTAAAAAAATGGTCGGAACAAAGTGATTGTAAATGTCACTATGTGTGTGTGTGTGTGTGTGTGTGTATAGCTGCTTAGTAGCCACACACACATCCAAAGACCAACTTGTTTTCTTTTTCGTTATGAGACTATTGGGTAATAGGCAGATCTTGATAGCAGTTTCAACCATCCACCGGGCTACCAGATTACCAACTGTGTATTAAATATTAACGGTTAGCAGGTGAGCATGTGGCGATACTTTATTTAGAATGTGAATACTATAAAATCTGATACTCATCCTGTATTCGAAATGTATTACAGTCTCCAAAATAGTTTTTATTATTGAATCTACCAGATCCTGGAGCATTAAACAGACCGTATTTATAAGGGAACTCCGGATCCAAAAGGACTGTTTCTCTTTTATGTCATTCCTAAAAAAAAATGAACCAGAGTCTAAGCAGTTCAGAGAGGAACGTAGGAACAGCTGTGATTGATGTGGAGCTGTTACTGAGAAATATAATACTGTCTGGAGGAAAAACACAGGAAAAAAAGCTTGTATAAACGTTTCTTTCGCATTTTCGCGAAAAATTTCGCATAAACGCATTTATTCATTTTGTACAACAAAGCAATTGGGTGGTAAAGGGTCTGGCTCAGGGGCCCAGTGGTGGTAGCATGCTGGAGCTGGGAATCGAACCAAGATGGTAGCCCAACACCTCAACCACTGCGCAACCACTTCCCCATGCATGCATGACGTGACACTTTTCATTTAGAAAGACATCCTTTGTATTAACTATTGACAATAAAACACACAGGCAAGTAAAAAATGAAATAAAATAAAAATAAAAATAAATATAGAGGTATTAAAAAGAACTATAAAGTATAAGATAGATATACACACTAGAAAAATATACACACTTAACTATTCATTTACGCCATTGGTCAGACGTCTTTATCCAGAGCGACTTACATGTATTTCTTTTATACAACTGAGCAATTAGTGGTTCAAGGGTCTTGCTCAGGGGCCCAACAGTGGTAACTAGGTGGTACTGGGAATCAAACCCAGATCTTCCAATTAGCAGTCCAACACCTTAACCACTGAACTACCAGTTCCATTCCTGCATAATTGGGCCAATTGTCCTGATTAAATGTAGTATCTCCTAAGCATTTTTTTTGGCAGATTGAAGGTTCTAAGGATGAAAAGCATCTCTAGAACCCAATGCTGTCACCACCATACATTCAGTGTAAGGATAGTATAGGTTTAAATACTTTGAAAGCAGAACTTTTCAGATGTTGATTTTTTTTAGATATTTACTGACCAGTCATTAAATTCTGAAAACCTTTAATCAAAGTTTGATCAAAATCATGACAAAAATATTTAAATAGCATATTTATCATTTTGCAATTTTGACCCATTTAATAAATTCCAAGGGCGTGAATACATTTGCAAGTAACTTTTTTGCAAAGAAAATTTTTATGGCATTTTGGCAGACGTTCCTTATCCAGAGCGACTTACATTTATCTCTTTATACAACTGAGCAATTGGTGGTTAAGGGCCTTGCTCAGGGGCCCAACAATGGCAACTTGGTGGTGCTGGGAATCGGACTGCTTAGACTCATATGTCTTTTTTGGCACACCAAGACCTTGCAATGTTTTCTATAAGAACAACCACAACAACAATAACTACAACAACAACAATAATAATAATAATCATAATAATAATAATAATAATGTGTTTTTATTAATATCTGTATATTCTGAATGCTTTTCTGCCACGTGCATGTTCCTCATGTGTCCCAGCTGACCTCTATAACTCACAGCTCAGTCTGCTCAATAATCATTCCAGCTGTTTCGTAGAACTGTACATTATCCAGATCCACACGTGCCCTGCAGTTCTGACTACACACTGAGCATGTGCAGAAACGTAGGCCACACGTGCATCCCTTGCAAAGCAGTTCGACAGGCAAAAGCATGGGAAATAGGAGCATCATTAAAAAGCAATCGTCCGAACAGCGACAATCATACGAGCTGCAAGTAGAAAACGATTTCTGAACAAAAGCAGGAGAAAAGCAATGTTCAATCCAAAGTGTCTGATTGTCTCACTTTCTCTCTCTCTCTCTCTCTCTCTCTCTCTCTCTCTAGGGGATCCAGCTGGAAGGGAGTGTGTTTTTAACAGATGTTTAAAAGTTCCTAGTGTTCTTGGAAAACCTTGAACTTGGACATGGATTATCGTTTGTGTGTGTGTGTGTGTGTGTGTGTATGTACATGCCTATTGTTTGCATATGTTCTATTACATCACCGGTCAACCCCGGGACATTAAGATTACAGCATGCAGTAGTTTGTGTAAATAGATAAAAATGGCAGGGGAGCACAGAGTATATAAACATTGCATATATGAAGCTTTTACTTTTACAATACGTGTCACAGCTGACCTGGAATATAAAATCCCTCTACTACTCATTTTTAAAGGCGCCCATGGAGGAATACTTTAATGAAGGAGAACAGGCCGGGAGTCGAGTGTCCATAACCCGAGTATGGAGTCGGGAGTCTTTGCTCTGTGCCAAAACGCCGGAGCACATTATGTTTCAGTCTGAATATACCCACGATTCCACCGGTCTGGACCGCCGGCACACCACAGATTTAAAGGAGAGCTTGACAGAAATGATGAGACAGCACTGTGCTTACACACACACACACACACACATATAAAAAAGTATTTGGCATGAATGCTCTGAAGGTAAATAAAGGTCTGTCAGTACCCCTAGTCTAAATTTAACCACAGTTCTCTTTTTAAATCTCTCGCTCTTCACTCTCACTCTCAAGCCAGGAGGCTTTCATGTGTGCAAAAGGGTAACTGGCATGAAATAATAATTATTTTTAAACATTTTTATATATGTGTGCATAAATAATACCTTATAAATTATATACTAATAAAATGATCAATTTAATTTCCCCGCTGTGGGATCAATAAAGATTATCTTATCTTATCTTAAGTCAATCTCTTAAAGATTTTGGTCATTGTTGATCCATAAATTTCATTTATTGCTAATGAAACTGGCAAGGGAAGTGGTGACTTGCGGTTAAGGTGTTGGATTACCAACCCGAAGGTTGTGGGTTCAATTTCCAGCTCCAGCAAGCCACCACTGTTGGACCCCTGAGCAAGGCCCTTAACCACAAATTGCTCAGTTGTATAACAAGGAATATTGTAAGTCGCTCTGGATAAGGGCGTCTGCCAAATGCTGTAAATGTAATTAGTTTAAATCAAAGTTTAATAATAGAATTTTTATTTATTCTACTATTATAATCCAACCTGGAAGTATGTAATGATTTTTGTTGTATTTATGTATGTAGGAGAGCTCGGTCCTAATTTATGGTAAGATGAGGGGAAAATTTCAGTGTTCAATTTTAGAACCGCAAATCCCCAGAATACTGGAGAGACTCATGCAAAATTACTAATTTAAATCCAGGTGATTTGTGTTCATCAGTATCTTTTTCAGGGAATTAAAACTTTTTCTTATAAAATAAAACTGTATTAAAGGAGTGTTTATGCCACTCCTGAGCTGCCAGTGAGTCAGACCCCCTCTCCACCTTGAACCTGTCTAACCCTTCCTGGTGACCAGCCTCCGGTTGATGATAACATCACATCATCATGGTGACCGGGGACGCTGTGACTACAGTTGCTTACACACACAGTGTGACTGCATCATTCCTGCATCTGTTTATCACCCAAATAAGGACGGGTTCTCTGTTGAGTCTGGTTACTCACAAGGTTTCTTCCTATGACCATGTCACCGTCGCCCTTGGCTTGCTCATCAGGGACATTCAGGGACAAACTGATTTTACATTGTATAATTATCTTTGATTGTGTAAAGCTGCTTTGGAACAATGACCATTGTAAAATGCGCTGGACAAATAAAACTGAATTAAATTGAAATAAATGTCTTATATGGTCAGATTTTTCTGTTGTAGTTTTTTGTTTTCATGGTGGTGATGAGACTCCACTGTTTCTGACATCATCATCTCATTTATATGTGTCTGAAAGGAGAAATTTGTCTTAAGCAGTCAGTAAAGCAGACAGATCAAACATACAATAAATATCCACTTATTTTCAATATTTCCTTTTTTTAAATAATGGAAATGTAAATGAAATTAACAAGAATTATTAATTTGTATCTATATAACTTGCAAATTGGTACCGTATACCTTCTGCATGGGTGCATCATCTCATACTCTTTATGAACAACATGGCTTGGATCACCAATAATTAAGGCTCTGCTTTTTTACAGAACTCATAAAAATCTCCTGAAAAGAAAATAATGGCATCATATTGATTATTTTTCCGGTTCTCCTAACTACATTTTGATGATTTAACATTCTCCCAAATTATTATGTGTTTTATTTGATAATATTGATGTAATTCTTGGAAATGTTTTGTTTTTTTAGGATCTAGATAATATTTACATCATTAGACAGTTAATGTTTTAATAAATCCTAGTAAGTGTACATTATATACACACATATTCACAATCTTACAACCTCCATCATACACATTACACGTTATTTTTACAAATGGAAGCCACATCATATCATTCAGAAAACATACACACACATAGATTGATGACAGACACAAATTAAAGATGAAACTCAGTGTAATGTGGGAAGTGGAAGTTCAGTGGTTAAGGTGTTGGACTGCCAATTAAAAGACCAGGGTTTGATTTCCAGCCCCACCGTTGGGCCTCCAAGCAAGGCCCTTAACCCACAATTGCTCAGATGTATAAAAGAGATGTAATGTAAGTCGTTCTGGATAAGGATGTCTGCCAAATACTGTAAATGTAAATACTTCTATCCAGTCTGAACAGTAGGAACAGATGGAACAGTTCACACAAAACACTTTCCCTTATCTCACACTCATTATATTCCACATACAGGCAAATAAAACCGAGAATACATACCTGTTTGTTCATGTATAGTTTTATCAATGAACAAACCTTTAAACATTAAAAGATTAAAGATTTTTGTTGAGAATGTTGGGATAGTGTAATCCATGTACTCATAACAGAACTATTAATAGGTTTATGGTTCACCTATTACACTAACTGTATAACAGTATAGTGGTATAGTATATAGAATATTACAAAGGGATATGATTTTGCGGTAGTAGGGTAGTAGGAGTAGTCACAATAGTAGAGGTAGTAGAGTGGTATTAATATTCATAATCGCATAAGTAATGTTGGTAGTCATATTTGTGGGTAAATGTAGTAGTAGAAGTAATATTAGTATTAGTAGTAGAAGAGTTAATAGTGGTAGTAGTGGTGATGTCAGTAGTGGTAGTAGTAGTAGAATTCGTAGTGGTCATAGTAGTAGAAGTACTGTGGTAGTGGTAGTAGTATTAATATCACTAGTGGTGGTAGTAATAGTAGTAGTAGTAGTAGAGTTAGTAATAGTGGTAGTAGTAGAAGTACTGTTAGTATGATAGTAGTAATAGTAATGTTGATAGTGGTAACAGTACAGTTAGTATGATAGTAGTAGTACTGGTGGTAATGTTAGTAGTGAGAGTAAAAGTAGAGTTAGTAGTGGTAGTAGTATTAATATCACTAGTCGTAGTAGTAGAGTTAGTAATAGTGGTAGTAGTAGAAGTTCTGCTAGTATGATAGTAGTAATGGTAATGTTGATAGTGGTAATAGTACTGTTAGTATATTAGTAGTAGTGGTAGTAATGTTAGTAGTGGTAGTAGTAGAGTTAGTAGTGGCAGTAGTATTAATATTACTAGTGGTGGTAGTAGTTTTAGGATTGAAATGAGGATGGGTTCTCTGTTGAGTCTGGTTCCTCTCAAGGTTTCTTCCTATCTCATCTCAGGGAGTTTTTCCTTGCCACCGTCGCCCTCGGCTTGCTCATCAGGGACAAACTGATTTCTGTTTCATTCTGTCTCATAATTTCCTCAGTTGTGTAAAGCTGCTTTGTGACAATCACCATTGTAAAAAGCGCCAAACAAATAAAACTGAATTGAATTGAATTTAGTAATAGTGATAGTAGTAGAAGTACTATTAGTATGATAGTAGTAATAGTAATGTTGGTAGTGATAGTAGCAGTAATATTAGTAGTGGTAGTAGTAGTAGAACTTTCAGTATGAAAGTAGTAGTAATGTTGGTTGTGGTAGTAGTAATAGTATTAGTGGTAGTAGTAGTACTGTTAGTATGATAGTAGTAGTAGTAGTATTGTTAGTAGCGCAAGCAGTAATGATAGTAGTAGTAGTAGTAGTAGTAGTAGTAGAACTTTTAGTATGATAGTAGTAGTAGTAGTGGTAATAATATTAGTGATAGTAGTAGTACTTTTAGTATGATAGTAGTAGCAATGTTAATAGTGCAAGCAGGAATGTTGGTAAGGGTAGTTGTAGTAACGTTGTAGTGATTTATAGTGGTAGGTTAATATTGGTAATTGTAGGAGTGATAGTAATGTTAGTAGGGAAGTGGAAGTGGTAGGTATGTTAACAGTGTCAGTGGTAGTTATGTTAATAGTGTCAGTGGTAGTTATGTTAATAGTGTCAGTGGTAGTTATGTTTATAGTGTCAGTGGTAGTAGTTAGTTATGTTAACAGTGTAGTATGTTAACAGTGTCAGTGGTAGTTATGTTAATAGTGTCAGTGGTAGTTATGTTAATAGTGTCAGTGGTAGTTATGTTTATAGTGTCAGTGGTAGTTATGTTAACAGTGTCAGTGGTAGTTATGTTAACAGTGTTGGTAATGTTCAGTGTCAGTGGTAGTTATGTTAATAGTGTCAGTGGTAGTTATGTTTATAGTGTCAGTGGTAGTTATGTTAACAGTGTCAGTGGTAGTTATGTTAACAGTGTCAGTGGTAGTTATGTTTATAGTGTCAGTGGTAGTTATGTTAATAGTGTCAGTGGTAGTTATGTTAACAGTGTCAGTATTGTAACGATGACAGAAACAGAAAACCTGTTTACACCCAACATATATTCCTGCCCTGCTTTCTGAGTATCTTTTTTTTCCAATAAAAAAATGTGCATGTATAATCAGCAGTATGTTTTTGTGTATGTGTGTATTAGTATTAAAACTCCATCAGATGAGGTTTTGGTAGGATTTTCTTTTATGTATCATATCATCTTCACACCTATAATAGACCAGGTTGTATTTGTCATTTCTCCTATTTGGAACATTATTCCGTGTAGTAATTACGCATACAACATACACAGTAAAGAAGGGACATGGAAACACTGGAGAACATTAGGTTAATAATTTATCTCAGCATCACACTGACATCATCGTCCAGTCACACTGGAATGGAGTGTCTCATCTTTCAGCACTTACTTGCTATTAACAAGAGCCATGGCTCATTTTTCGAGACGTGTCTGCTGAACGTTAGTTCTTCCCACACAGACGAATTCCTACATGTTACTGTATTTTCACTGGGCATCGTAGGACATCGTAACCTGTTAATTCATATTTATCTGATATTTATTGATTTTTTTAATATTTACTACATTTACATTTGCAGCGTTTGGTGTACACTCTTATCCAGAGCGATCTACATTTATCTCCTTTACACAGCTAAGCAATTGGGGGTTAAGGGCCTTGCTTAGGGGCCCACAGAGGTTGGCTTGGTGGTGCTGGGACTTGAACCCCAGTCTTTCTGGTATCACCCCAACATCTTACCACTTTTCCACTTAATCGCTTTTATACACCTTTTTCAAATGTATTTACGTATATGTAAATATGCATGCCCTGTAATGGACTGGCAACTTGTCCAGGGTGCCCCTTCCTGCCTTTCACCCTTTTAGAAACGGCTGAGATGGACTCCAGCAGATCCCCATGACCCTAAATTAGAAGAAGATTAATGAACGAATAAATGTTTTTCTTGTTTTTTTTATTAGTCTTCTGAGGCTAAGAAACAAAGAAAATTTTGAATGTTTTCACAGAATCTATGCGACAGTCATTGTCAGGTCTCATTAAAGATAAAATAAGATTTTCTTATTAATTATTGTATATGATTTAACAGTAGTGTTAACAGTGGTGGCAGTGGAAATGGTGGTGATGATGGTGGTAGTAGTAGTAGTAGTAAAAGTGGTAGTGGTTGTAGTGGTAATACGACCAAGAGTTTGAGAACACTTTACCAGCGCAATGTTTTCATAAAAGTGGCAAACAGTTGAAGGAAAACAGTTGTCTTAAATGTCTTTGTATGTTTGGCTGTAGATTTACATCATTTCTCTAGCGCAGGGGTGGGCAATCATGGTCCTGGAGGGTCGGTGTCCTGCAGAGTTTAGCTCCAACTTGCCTCAACACACTTACCTGTAAGTTTCAAGTTTGCCAAACAAGATCTTGATTAGTTGGTTCAGGTGTGTTTGATTAGAGTTGGAGCTAAACTATGCAGGACACCAGCCCTCGTTTAGAGATACTAAAAGACTCAAACACTGTTCCAGCATGAAAATGTCCCTGCGCACAAAATCCCTGCTCTCAGTAGAGATATGCTGTGTTCTGGATATTTTGGAGTAGAAGAACTCTCATGTCCTGATTCTGACTCAACCCTTAATACTGAACACCTTTGGGATGAACTGGAAGCCCCGACCGAACCCCAGATCTCCTCACCTCAACAGTACTGTCTGATCTCATTAACTGAATGAACACAAATCCACACAGTCACATGACCCAATCTAGTAAAAAACCTGCACACAAGACATACGTTTTAACTATCAGGACATTGATCACTTGGTTCGGGTGTGTTTAATTAGGTTTAGAGCTAAACTCTGCAGGACACCGGGCAGGACCCCTGCGTCAGGGAGTAAGGTGAACATCTGGAATAGGATGTTTAAAAAACACGGATGGATGTGATAGTCAGGTGTCCTAATACATTTGTTCATATAGTGTTCAGTAGTGATAGCAGTAGTGATGGTCATTAGTGGTGGTCGTTATAACAGTATTTTTTGTCACAATTATATTGTCATTATTTTTTACTACAGTTTGGTTAAGTGGTTAAAGGTAAAAGCTGTAAGCGTTATCCATGACTCTTTTTCATTTCTTCTCCTTTCTTCTGTGAATGAATCCTGTTTTTAAAAAAAATCTCTCACAGTGTTGCAGTACTGCAGTGCTATATTTAGAGCACTGAGGCGAGCTGGGAGTGTGTCTGCATTGAACACCGAAAATGAAGTGCCAGTAACGTCCAAAAGTTGATTCCAGGCCACTTTTCTGTGGAAAATATGTATCTTTTACATGTGATTATTATGTGATGCACTTCAGTATGTTATATGATTCAGGAAACATCAAAGTAACATCCCATCCACATGTGATGATTAAAATCATAAATTAATATTTAATAATAAAATTATGAAATAATTCATCTTCTAAAATATTACAATCAATATTACAACATGAAACTACAACATGGAATTTACAAATTAATAATGTTTAAAGACATTTATAAAAATCTTTTCACAAATTCTTTATGTGACTTTGGACCATAATAATTGTACATGCATTATATACACATGTACATCGATTTTAATAATATCTAATTATTTATTTAACTTATTTATTATTTATCAATTAAGGCAGGGGTCTTTCTGTGTGGAGTTTGCATGTTCTCCCTGTGTTTGCATGGGTTTAATCCGGGTTCTCCTGTTTCCTCCCACAGCCAAAAAAACCCCATGTATATAAGGTTAATTGGTGATTCTAAATTGCCCATAGGAGTGAGTGTGAGTGTGTGTGTTGTTTGTCTGCATGTGGCCCTGTAATGGACTGGCGACCTGTCCAGAGTGACCCCGCTTAATGACAGCTGGTATAGACTCCAGCAGATCCCTGTGATCCTGATTAGGAATAAGCAGGTATAGACGATGGACGAATGTGAAGATTTTTAGCCAAAAATATTACCTTTAAAAAGTTTCTGAGGTTGGAGTTAATAATAAGTAACATGTCTTCATAGCATAGTAAAACAGACATCTGTGTGTACACAAGAATATACTCTGTCACTGATAGAATCGACAGTAGGTTGCACATTTAAAAATATATGCAACAAGAACTTTCACCTAAGGAGTGTGTGTGTGTGTGTGTGTGAGATTACACTGACATATTTCTGCCGGCAGTGACAATAGAAAGAACATCTGCGAATATATCTGATAAGAAGTTACACTTTAGTTGTGTGTGTGTGTATTGATGTAGCTGTAAGAGTGTATATGTCACTGGTGACACTGACTGTAGGTGGCACAACTGTGAATATATGCGGCGAGATGTTACGCGGTGTGTGTGTGTGTGTGTGTGTGTGTGTGTAACTGTAGTGACATTGCAGCATGGCCACCTGACGTCAGTGTGAATTTTCGAGCTGACGCACTTTGTGTGAGTGCAGTAATGATTCAGACTGCAGAATTTCGGGAACTGAGCAGAAATTCTGTTTCATCAAGACTGGCAAAATCCACTTTTATTCACACACACAATCACAATCACGAAAGACTAATACTTAAACGCTATATATTTTATACACACATTTTGAAATCCCAATTTATGTCATAGATGATTATTAGATACTGTAGAATCTAAACAATTTCCTGTTATAGAGTATAGTTATAAGGAAATATAAACAAAACTCTAATAAATACAAGTTCACCTACTTGAAATGAAGTTGTTGTATATTTTCTGATTTACTTTGTGTATTTAAAAGTCAATGATGGAAAAACTGACATGCTACTCAGAACATTATTTTGACCAAACATCGATCGATACAGAAGTTTTTCATTTTATTGTTGAGACCAAATTTGCAATTTTTTGTGGGTTTTTTTGTAGAAAATGTCATAAATTGGTGAAAAACATTATTATATACCTTATATACCTTTTATATACCTTGTGTAATGACCTATTCTGGAGTTGCACTAATCTTTAATGCACATGAATTGATGAAGACTGGAGCTAGAACTTTACTGGTCCCCAGGAGCAGCATGGTGGCTAAGTGATTAGCACTGTTGCCTTACAGCAAGAAGGCCCTGGGTTTGATTCCCACTCAGTCTTGTTGCGTGGAGTTTGCATGTTCTCACCATGTTTGCATGGGTTTACTCCAGGTTCTCTGGTTTCCTTTCGCAGTCCAAAAACATGTATGTTGATTGGTGATTCTATATTGCCCATAGGAGTGTATGTGTGTGTGTCTGTGATGGACTGTCAACCTGTCCAGGGTGTCCCCCCTGCCCTTCGCCCTTTCAGAGACAGCTGGGACAGACTCCAGCAGATCCCAGTGACCCCAAATTAGGGAATGCACGGGAATAGAAGATAAATGAATGAATGAATGGTCCCTAGGAAAATGCTTTTTTAAAAAAGGAAATATGCTATATAGAAAAAGCACAAAAAACATACTGAACATTGTATAATATCACGTCATGTGCAATACGTTTTTATTGTATTTAGTTGTTTTGTATTGTATGATAAACATGGTATGATGGCATGCACTAATAATATTATTATATTGTAACATAAAATAGTACAATTTTGCGAAGTATAGCGAAGATGAAAGTTAAAACGGTATTGAACAACGGTATTTTTTTTTTTAATAAAAGGTTATGTAGGAAGTCGGTAGCTTTAGATTTATGTCTGTGCATCTAAACAGGTACTTAAGGTCAGGGTTACATAATGTCCAGTACTGTCCCACTAAAACCACAGATTAGGAGACAAAGAACAGCATGGGCCACTAATAGCAAAGCTTAAACCCAAATGAGGGACAAAGGGACTGACTGGACTTACAGATCAGCATCAGAGGTTGGAGTCTGACTAAGAATGCTTAAATAATGTCTAACATCAATGTGTGTGTGTGTGTGTACAGAGAACACACTGCTCCCTTTCCTTTACAAAGACAGAATCCCACTGCGGCTTAAAGACAACAGGAAGTAAATGCTACGTTTTTTCTAAGGACAAACTGTCTTACCTGCCTAACACACACATACACATACAAAATTGTCTTTCTATCATTGCAAACGTGGGTTTTTTTTCTCTGTTAGCTTGTTTTTGTTCTTCTCTTTTCTAAATAAAGCTGCCGTGCAGCACACAGTAAGCTTTAAATTTCCACTGCAGTCTATACAGTGACTCAGCCAGCAACACACACGTTTGAACACACAAGATTACCTCTACAGACGCCCTCTCTGTTCTATAAACCATGTCTCTGTCGAAAATGTTAATCCATTTTAGACATCATGCACAAAATGTATACACATTTAATTGATTCGATTCAACTTTATTGTCATAGTTCAGAGTGCAGTACGGCGCCAATGAAATCTACATTGTAACCAGAATTGCAAAAGGTTATAGTATAGTATAGTATAGTATAGTATAGTATAGTATAGTATAGTATAGTATAGTATGGTATGGTATAGTATGGTATAGTATATTAATATATATATATATATATATAATATATATATATCTATATATATATATATATATATATATATATATATATATATAGTATCTGCTCTGAGTGTTTACTGATGACCTGTTCCTAATAAACTGGTCTGATTGGTTCTTAAAATCTTGTGTCCTGAGTCTACTTACAGATAGAGAAGCTTAGAATGTGCATATAATGTAGTATGAATAGTAAACATTTTGGCAGGTTATTGTACATTTTGCAGAGTTTTATTTACAGAGGTGTTAAATAAAAGATCAGAGATAAAAGATAAGACAAATATATTTATTTATATATAAACTACATTTGCATTTCCTGCATTTAGCAGACACCATTATCCAAAGCGACTTACATTTCTATCACACTGATATAGTGGAGCAACCAGAGGTTAAGGGCCTTGCTCAGAGGCCTCAGCAGGAGTATTTTGCTGGTGCTGGGAATGGTGGTGCTTGGTGGTACAAACCCACAATATTCCAGTAAGCAATCCAACACCTTAACCACTGTGCAACCTTTCCCAATAGTACATTTCTTATTATCTCCTGAAGCACATAGCTTTCCAGGATGTTATAGCATTTTAGATTTTTTTTACAACTGGAACTATGTGTTTACTGTAATTATAGCAACCAACAACTTCAGTTAAAAAAGAAACCATAACTAAATCTACAGTCAAAAGAGCTTACAATCCATGTACAATATCACGCTAAAATGTGTCAATTATAAAAGGAGTGAAAAAACAAAAAAAAACATTAGATCACCGTGGTGAAAATGGGACACCCCGGTTTCATTACCAAGAACAGAATGTCCTGCCAAACCAGAAAAGACAAAAATAAACTTTATCAGCAACACCGCCCGGAGAACTGCAGCAACATTAAATGCTGCACTTATTACATGTGACAACAATCTCTTGTATTTTTCACATGCCTGGGCAATGAGGGTAGGGTAACTAGAGGCTTTATTTGTTGTAAATAAAGAATTAACTAAACTTCGAAGCCAACCAAAATCAACCAAAACCATGTGGCAAATTGTCTTATGATTTAGTGACTTATACATTATATGATATATTATTACACCGAGAACACCATAGAGCATGGAATCACTTGAGAGCGCTGATGTGAAGCGTGATGGTGGTAGCATAATGTTATGGGGCTGCTTTTTTTTAGCTGGGAATAAAAAGTAGCAAAAGAATCATGGATAGTAACAATTATTTATACATTAGGAACAGACATCAGATACAGACTTCCTGACGAAAAATAAAACTGAACTGAATTAAATTGAGTTAATCTAAAGCTTTAATCTGTTTGTGTCGATCCACTGAAATAAAAGTGATCTGTTTGATTGTTCTGAGTCCACTTCCTGTTACACCCACATTGAGTATAAATATATATTTTACTGCTATATCTTAATTCTTTAAAAACCATTCTCAGGTTATTCCAGTTGTAACATGCTTGTGTACAAAGAGTCGAGTAGACAAGAGCAGGTCCATGTACAATACGTCACATTTTAGCACTTTAATTATTTTGGCTTTTTTCCAATGTAATTATCATAACACACAAAACCTGATCGATTAGTGACTAAACTCAGTGACCCAGCTCAACTCAAGACCGAGCTTGCCAAAGCAGATGTTCAGTGATTGGCTGAAAACAAAGTCTGGCTCTGTTTCAGAAGCCAAAAATATCACTGCAATGGGAATGTTTCTGTTTTCATTTACAGCATTTGGCAGACACTCTTATCCAGAGCAACTGACGTTTATCTCTTTTATACAACTGAGCAATTAGGAGCTAAGGGCCTAATGATGGTAGCTTGATGGAGATGGGAATCAAACCCACAACTTTCCAGTCCAACACCTTAACTGTGAGCCACCCCTTCACTGTTTGCAAGTGTTGATTATTGACTGTAATTGTGTAACAAATACTTAAACACAGCTATTTTTTTTCTAGCAAGCGTCTTTATTATTGTAGGTCTGTTCATATGTAACACCTATTTATGTGTTGTGTCTTGCTAAAAAGAATCTAAGGTATAAAATCTTTCTTAAAAAATGAAAATACTCATTTAATGAGTAATAAAATATAATAACAACATTTTTATGTAAAATATTTTGATAAAGCAGTTATATTTGGTCTAATTAGTATAGTAATACATTATAACTTGAACTGTGGAATGTTACACTACTGAAGTGCCTTTTAATATTAAGCCCTTAATAGTAAATTTAACTACGTATACAAGTAAGGATCAGAGTCATTTTACATGTCACTATGTCAAGTTTTCTTTTCTAGGTGCATGTTTCAGATCCATAATTTTGAAAAACATGATAACAAACCTAGTTCTAAAGTAGTAAAACTAAATGTTACCTCAATTATAATCATTAAAATATTTCCAAAATCATTTTGCATCGAACATCCCATGTTTAAAAGTTGAGTCATCCATTACATTTCAGTTCAATGAGTCGACGCTGTAACCTGAACATGCAGGAATTGTGGAACATTTTACATGTTTAAAAGGGAAGTGGGATCATCGAAACTTTGTGAAGACATCTCTCATTTATATGTACAGAATTTGGCAGAAACTCCTATACAGAGCAACTTTCATTTACCTCTTTTATACAACTGCAGTTAAGGGCATTCCTCAGAAACCCAACAGTGGCAACTTGGTGGTGCTGGGAATCAAACCCAGATCTTCCAATTGGCAGGCCAACACCTTAACACATCCCCCACAGTGTGACCTTATTGTCATATTTTACTTTCTCATCCTTTTATATATATACAAAAATGATTTTAAAAATTACTTGAAAGTTAAATGATAATGTTAAAACCAGGAGCTGATGATGTCCTACAATAAAATAGTTTATTTTGTTTAACTTCAAAATTAGCATCTGTGCATTTTTAAAATAACCTGCGCTAATAGTTTCTGTTCAGCTTGTATCCTCATGCAAAGATCAAAGTCTGTTGAAAAAATTACTACAGGCCAAGGTTGTGTGTGTTTTATTGCCAAGTGTGTAATCAATGATTAGTATTAGGACAGACAGTAAATTACAGTGTGACATTATTGTCATTTTTTGCTTTGGTAGTCTTTTGCACACGTCATGTCTTCTGTGTGTGTTTATATTTTAATTTATAAATAGGAATTTCTTTACAAGCATACATGCATATCGGTAGCGTGACTGAGCAGTCTAAGTAGCTGTATTTAGGCTCTAGTTTCTCTGGAGGTGTGAGCTTAAATCCCACTGCTACCTTATTCAAGTTGAGTCCCTTTTATATATATAGAATAAAAATTCAATTGTGACATGGTGAGGTGGTAGTTTAAATGGTTGTGCTTCTGGTTTGTTGATTAACCCTCTCTGCTTTAAAGATGTTATATTAATGCTAGAATTAATATAGAATTTATATTTCGTATGTATATTTAAACACAAAGTGTTTACCAGTGGTAGAACCTACCTAAATGCTGACACCATGGGACCCTTTGTTTGCATTGTCTGTTTGCAAGGCCACAAACAGACAAAAAACAACACACACACACTCACACGCACTCACACTCAATTTAGAATCACTAATCAACCAAATATACATGTTGATATTTAATTATAAGCATTTTAGGAAATTGCTCTCTAAAAATCTTTTGAATAAACATGCGTGATTTTACATTTCGTTAGAAAATTGGCATTTGTGTTTAAGTGGGTGGAGCTTAAATTCTTTATTAAAGTTGCTGGTTAAGATGGACGGAAACATTAAAATCTTTTTCTGTTGGCTTTAGTATTGTTATAACTATAATTAAAATATATATACAGTTTTTTATACAATTACTCCAGAAGCCAATGAGACGTGATCTGATGTAATCAAGCTACCAAATCCGTTGTTACTGCCTGCAGTGTCTTGCCTTTAGATTGTTTCCACATAACTACAGTCTTGCCCAGGATTTAAGAAATGCTGACAATAAAGTCATCAGGTTCTTTTTCCCACAGTTATATTTTCCATGTAAATATGTGTAATGCACCAGGCTAACTTTAGACTTTACCCATCCTGAGAATATTTAACCTTTTACCTATTTTTCAGCAAGTCAGCAGTTATGACTTGTTTTGTTTTTTCTGAGATCCCAGCAGATGTAAGTCAAACTTAAGATTACTGTTTATGTAGGATGTGTCTGTTTATGTAGGTGTGTGTTGCCTGTAGGAACAGCAGCAGATAACCACTTTGTAACCATAAACCCAATTATAGAGCTAAAAACACATGCTAAGTGCTGACCTTAGTGTATTTATATGAATAGTTGTGCACACTGAGAAGATAAAATAAAATCTAAACCTGCTGAGTCATAAATTCTGTCATAAAGTGCTGAGCGTAAGCATAGAAATTGTTCATTTGCGAAGCATGAAGATGAAGGCCTGTAGAAAATGACCGGGTCAGCTAACATTCAGCAACATTCAAGAGCAATGCGACAGACTACAAAATCCAGGCGGTGTTGACTCACATGCAGTATATTTTTTTATTATGACTTACTCAGATGTCTAGTTATATATATACAGCATTTGGCAGACACCCTTATCCAGAGAAACTTACATTTTACACTTAGCTGAGCAATTCGGGGTTAAGGGCCTTGCCCAGGGGCTCAACAGTGGGAGCTTGGTGGTGCTGGAAATCGAACCCCGATCTTACAATCAGCGGTCTAACACCTTAATCACTGTGCTATCACTTTCCCTATTTAGTCACATGAACTTGCACTGATATAGATAAAATTAATATTTCCACATTCACAGTGTTAGAGTGGAGCTGGGCTTTGTATCACAAGCTTTTGCTAACAAACATAAAATTACAAGACCTAAAAGTGAAAAAGTATGTGTTTCTGTTGATTCTGGGTTCTCATAGGAATATTTTTAATCATTGTTTTAATAATATAAAAATTCAAGTAAGAGGTTTAAATTCACTATTTTAATTGTCTGTTTCTGTTTTCTTAGTAGCAAGAATTCCTCTGCAGGGGTTCGATTCCTCTGCAGGGGTCTTTCTCTGTGGAGTTTGTATGTTCTCCCTATGCTTGTGTGGGTTTACTCTGGGTTTTCCGGTTTCCTCTGACAGTCCAAAAACATGTTTGTTAGATTAATTGGTGATTTTAAATTGCCCATAGTAGTGAGTGTGAGCGTGTGTGTGTGTGTGTGTGTGTGTGTGTGGCCCTGGGATGAACTGGTGACCTGTTCAGGGTGTCCCTCTCTTGCTCTTCACCCTTTCAGAGATGGCTGGGAAAGACTCCAGCAAATCCCTGTGACCCCGAATTAGGGAATAAGCAAGATGAATAAATTAATGGATTCTTTGTATTCACATAAATTACTGGTTGTATTTTATAGCATCATCATTTACACACACATTTGACCATTACAGTGGACTGCTGTGGTGCACAGAGAATGTTTTGGCAGGCGTATTAGCGCTTACCTTCTATGTTTAGCGAAGCAACAGCATATCATTGGCTCTGTACATGTAACTTGCACAATGACAATAAAAATGAATCCAATCTGAAAACAAGCATAAACCCTTGTGCTCACACTCACCCCCTTCAGTGCAGCGGAGGTACTGAATGCCTCGCTTCCAGCTTTTTCAGGGCTATTTCAGATCAGTGAGATTAAATATGTAACAAACATATGCAAAATATGTTATGTACAATACGGTACAATAAGTGTGGACATAGAATAAAAGTGCCTACAAACATTATATTAGGGAAATACAAAGAGATAGCAACAGGCACACTCCAATTACTCACACTTAATCTACACTAGTCAATGTTTTAAATGGATCATAGTTGTCCTTAAAACTAAAACAATACCTGCTTTTGTCTTAGGACAACTGATAATTAACGAATGTTGACTATTGTAGTCACATGGTGTCTTTACCTTGCATTAAAACAGAAAATGTGCTTATTAATTGATTTTGACGTCAAGGCAAATGCTGTGTGGTGGTGGTTCAGTGGTTAATCTTTTGGACTACTAACCAGAAGATCGTAGGTTTGATTCCCAGCAGCACAAAGTTGTATTGGGGCCCTTAACCCCTTTTGCTCAGTTATATAAATGAATTAATTGTCAGATGCCTGAAAATAAGATGGTTGTTTTATTGGTAATGCAGGATTTTGAAGGTCTTATTAAAACTGTATTCCTTCAGACTTGTCATTATCTTGCCTATTTTGCACGTTCACGTGAACTATTCATCTTCAGTTACACTCTGTTTTACTTGGCCTCACTGACTCTTGTGCATGCACACACACACACACGTGTTAGATTTAACCGACCCCAGGGTTCAGGCTCCTCCAGGAAACGCCACACCTATTTCTAGGAATGGTATCTGCACTGCATTTCCTCCCTAGAGCAGAACCAAAAGTTGCCTTAGCAGATTTGAACCATATTTCAATTATATCCTTACAATTTATTTTTTTTTTAATTTCAGAAGTATTAAAAAAATTATCTAAAATATCTGCGATGTTCAGAATGTTTACAGACTATAACATATTAAAAATGTAATTCGTTACATGTTTATTTATTTTCTATACTCTCTATTTTAGCAATATTAGTATCTTTAATGTCCAGTATTACAATAACGAGGAAGAAATTATATATTGTGCAGTCTAGACACAGCATTCAGGTAAAATGAGAGAGATTTAAAGATAGACACAAATGACTGTGGTTCTTTCCACAGTCGACCATCATGACATGTTTCTGGTCTGGGAATATTTAATAACATGTTGGTTTTTGTAGTGATGCATAATAACCTCAGACAGATCCTGTGTGATTATGGCTAAACTTGCAGAATGGTAAATGTAAACTGACTTATGAACTGATTATGACTCTGTTTACAGTTATTTACACAGAGATAGAGATAAGACAACACTGGACAGAGGCAGATAATTATAACCAAAATGTTCGTGTAAAGAGAACAATAAAAAATATGATTTTATGTAGAATGTTAGGATAAACAGTTATATTTCACATGGTTCAATAATACCTGAGTGTTAAATTAGGGACTGTTTCAGTTTTATTCTGATCCATTTACACTGCCCTCCATAATTATTGGCACCCCTGGTTAAGATGTGTTAAAAGCCTTAAAATAAATTAAATTTTTATTGCAGAAGAAGACTCTCACACTGAACATTGCAGAAAAATGTAACCTTCAACTCAAGTGAATTTTAAGGGGAAAAAAATCCCTGACTAGGAAATAATTATTTTTCATACAATCACCTGTTCCACAGTTACTGGCACCCCTAACAATTCCTAGGAAATAAATGTAATTGAAGTATTTATGTCATTTCTACAGTAGTTTACACAGTTGATCAGAGTATCTAGGAACATTTAATTAGTAATTCATCACTTCATGTTTCCCTGGGATATAAATATGATGTGACACAGAGGCCATTTCTCTTATCCACTCTTCAACATGGGAAAGACAAAGGAACACACAATTCAAGTAAGGCAGATGTGTGTCGACCTTCACAAGTCAGGCAATGGCTACAAGGAAATAGCCACTCACCTGCACTTGCCCATATCTACTGTCAGAGGAATCATTAAGAAGTTTAAAAGAACTGGAATAGTGGTAAACAAGTCTGGACAAGGACACAAGTTCATTCTGCCTCCACGCACAGTGAGGAGGATGAGACCAAGAAAGAGCTTTTTGGCAAAAACACTCTAAGTGGGTCCGGCGGAACACAAAAGATGAGTATGCAGAACTATTCTTATGTATCAAACAGCAGTGATTATTACGCTGTCACTAATATCAATTGAGCAAGCAAGATACGTGGATAAGAGCTGAGAGTCAACACTGGTGGGCAAATATAGTACTGGGGTCCTTTAAGGAAAAAAACTGTTTCCGAATTGGGAGACAAACCATTAAATATCTTTAGGCACACTGATCTCCATCAGGCTATTACAACAAACCTGCTAAAGCTGAAGCGTGTGAGAAAAAGCGCTGACGTATCTGATTTGAACAGACGGCTGTGTCCCAGACCATCTCTTGAAGTGGTTTGAGCGATCAAATTCAAATCAGTCTTGAATGCTTTCTGAAGGACATTTACACCTATTTACAATCGGATAGCTAGTAGAAACAAAAAAAATACATGAAGTGACCAGGTGTAAACTTCTTTTAGTGGTCGCCACAGTAAATCATCTGTATTCACCTAACCCTATTTTCCACATCCTCTTCACTCACACCCACTAACTTCATGTCCTCGTTTATTGCATCCATAAACCTCCTCTTTGCTCTTCATTTCTAACATCCTCCTACCAATATATTCACTATCCCTCCTCTGGACATGTCCAAACCACCTCAATCTGGCTTCCCTAACTTTCTCCCCAAAACATCTAGCATGAGCTGTCCCCCTGATGAACTCGTTCCTAAACCTGTCCAACATCTTCAGCTCTGCTACTTCCAGCTCTGCCAACTGTCTCTTCCTCAGTAACACTGTCTCTAAATCATACTTCATAGCTGGTCTCACTACTGTCTCTAAACCATACATCATAGCTGGTCTCAGCACTGTCTCTAAACCATACATCATAGCCTGGTCTCACCACTGTCTCTAAACCATACATCCTAGCTGGTCTCACCACTGTCTCTAAACAATACATCCTAGCTGGTCTCACCACTGTCTCTGAACCATACATCATAGCTGTCTCACAACTGTCTCTACACCATACATCATAGCTGGTCTCAGCACTGTTTCTAAACCATACATCATAGCTGGTCTTACCACTGTCTCTAAACCATACATCATAGCTGGTCTCAGCACTGTCTTGTTCACTTTCCCCTTAATAAACAGATTCTTTAAAAGTGTTTCTTTATCTTCACCAGCTCTGAAATGCTGAAAAATGTTCACGGTATGCTAGGTAATTTATTTAACACAACCTCCAAAATAATTGGGGCACTGTGTAAAATAAGATTTGTAAATCCTGTAAACCCGTATTTTAATCACAATCGAAAATAGAAATATATCAAATGTTTAAACAGAGGGAAACATTTTATGGAAATATAAGGTAATTTTAGATGTAATGGCTGCATCAGGTCCTAAAATTGAAAGGGTTTAAAGAAAAACAATAACAATGTTATATGTTATAAAGGGGAAGTGATAGTGCAGTGGTTATTTTGATGGACTGCTATCTGGAAAAAGCCACTGAGCAAGACCCTTAAACCCCCAATTGCTCAGTTGTATAAAACAGATAAATGTAAGTTGCTCTGGATAAGGACATCTGCCAAGTGGCTTAAATGTGAACATTCCTTAACATACAATTGTAAAGATCCCAAAACATTTTCAAGTTGAGTAATTAATATAAAATTTTTTACTACCTGTTAAAAAAGTTTTTTGGTGTTCTAGTTGCTAGATTCATCATGACCCTATTCACTGTCATTCTTCTCTTCCCAAATAAGTTTTTGCATTTTTTTCTCTTAAACCAGGTTATGTTTGCCTCCAGTTTTTTCCTAAAGTTTTGTTTATTTTCTAACAATGAATTGTTCTAGTTACAGGTGACGCCTCCCTGTACTTTGCAGACATCCTTATACAGAGTGACTTACATTTATCTCATTTTTACAACTGAGCAATTTGGGGGTTAAGGGCCTTGCTCCGGTGCCCAGCAGTGGCAACCTGGTGGTGCTGGTGCGAACCCAAATCTTCCAATTAGCAGTCCAACACCTTAACCACTATGCTACTACTTACCTTATGCTGCAGCATAAACACACCTAAAAGTCAAACACCTAAAAGTCAAACACGTAATTCTTAGTTTACACTAAATGTTAAAAGGCAATTTTTATTAAAAAAATTTGGATTTCATTACACAACATAAATAGGAACTGTATTGCTGATATGTAAAAAAAAATACGGTATTGAAGATAGGATAGAAAGGAAACTGTATGTGTGTTGACTTCTATAGAAAGCATAGAGAGCCAAGCTAGTAAACTGACAAGTTCGTAGAGACATTAAATGGTTAATTTACACAGGTCTTTCCCGGCATTTTGCCATGATCCAAAAGTATTATGCTAATTACAGCTTGGGGGTAAAGTACAGGGTGTAAAAGAAGAGTTACAGGGTGTCAGTTTTCAGTCACAGATCATGTTTTACCACAGTGAGTTGTGTCAGTAACAGTAGTCATGCATTGGTAGCATTTAGCAAGGATTTGCGGCATTTGTTAATGCTACAGACAGTATTACTGTTTTATTGTTATATTAGCTTTTAAAATAGCTTTTACTCATTTTATATAATATTTAAAATGTATGCTTTTTTATAGGGATGTGTCGATATCGATATTGGTTTCGGTATCTGGCCCGATACTAAGCTCATATACACTGATACCTCTTGTGACGTACTTGAGTGAACTTTTAGTGCACAAAAACTCTGACAGCTGCAACATAATGACCAGCTTTGTGATACTATGTTAAAATCAATGATGACAACTGCATGGCAGGCTGCAAAATTTGTTCCGCAACCAACCCTGCAGCAAACCCTTGCAAGACAGGAAAATGGCAGAAGAAAACTTAAGTGGTATATAAATAATCCCAATAGAAATAGAAATAAGTACAGGTATCAGTATTAATGAGTGCCAGGAATTAAATATTACTACTGTCCTTGTACTCTGTCTTTAAAAATTATTATCGGTGCATTTCTACCTAATTAATTCAAGGTTTTAGCATTGATCTAGTTAAGAAAAAATACACTTTTGAGAGTTATAATTGCCAATTTATTTATTTTTTAATCACATTTTTTCTGCTATTATGAGAGTAAAATACTGTGCATGTATAAATAAAACCTACAGAAACCTGTTTATTTTAAAGTTATTATATATATATATATATATATATAATATATATATATATATATATATATATATATATAATATATATATATATATATATATATATATATATATTGTTTAACTTTAAAATAAACAGGTTTCTTTAGTTTTTTTTGTAAATGTTGTTAATATTAATAACAATTATAAAACATTACGTTTATAAACAAGTAATCATACTTTAAAATTAATCCTAAATGTAAGGCAGTCAGTTTTGAACCTGAGGAGCGGTGTGATCTGTTCAGATTTCCTGTTTTTAGTGAGAATGTGAAAAATTGTAGCATTTCAATAAAAGGTGCTGCTTCCATACCACAGGATCAAACCAGGAACTTTTAACTGAGGACTTTGGGAGAGAGTCTAACACCCTCCTACTGATTTAGACTTATATGACTAGTTCAGTAGTTCCTTAATAAATAAGATGCATTTATTAGAAACAAACTGTGTAACATCTCCAGCCCCTTGTAATAGGGGAGCGGTGGCTCATGGTTAAGGTGTTGGGCTACCAACCTGAAGATTGTGGGTTTGATTCTCAGCTCCACCAAGCCATAACTTTTAGGCCTGTGAGCAAGGCCCTTAAACCCCAATTACTCAGTTGTATCAGATCAATAAGTCGCTCTGGGTAAGAATGCTTGCCACATAGCTACAAGCTAAAGAAAGAGTGTCGACTAACTATGTTTAAAACAAACATAAAAAAAACTTTTAACAATTAATACTTCAAAGATACTAAGGAATAATACGCACAGCAGAAAAACATGACCCAGTGAGTTTGGTACCTTTATCTTTTCAGCATTTTATTCGCCTGCAGCTTCTTATAAGTTTTTTAAAAAATATGACAGGATGTCTTTGGTACAATTGAATTGTTTTACAAAAGTGGACTGTAGAAGTCAGGGTTGACCAGTGGCATAGGGCAAAATGACTAGGAGGGGTGCCACACGAGAGTTGTTTTTTGTCGGACGTGACCACAGTGCTCGACTACATCGATATATTAAGCAAAAATATTTACATTTTTCCATGGTGCCCATTAATATAATTAAGACAAAGATTAATTTGGTATAAAGCTCAAACAAGTAATAATGACATATTTCAGCACTGTAAGATGATTGATCTTATTTATGTAAGAAAGCTTCGTTAAAACAATTTTAAATTGAAGTGTGACGAGTACATGCAGCTTGTGTTTTTGTTTATGTTTGTGTGTGTATAGGTTTATACATCCTAGTGGGGACCTAAAACTGAACACACAGACTCATGGGGACTCGTGTTATAGTGGGGACCAAAATTGAGGTCTGTGTGGGTACAAAAGCTTCTAAATGATACAGGATAAGATTTTTTGAGAAAAGAAAAAATGCAGAAAGTTTTTTGTTAGAGGTGAGGGGTTAGGGGTTAGGGATTAAGGAATAGAAAATACAATTTTTACAGTATAAAAACCATTATGCCTATGAAGAGTCCCCACAGGTTTAGCTAACTAGACTAGACGTGTGTGTGTGCGTGCGTGTGCTTTTGAAATATTACAGGAAGCCTAATGTACTTTTAAATTGTTGTACAACAGCGACCTCTAGTTGTGAATTTATTTCAAAAGTCAGCTGAACTAATCACTAAAAGACAAAATGTGTGCTGGCTAGATCCACTGTTGACTGGATTCACCATTGCTAATTGATTAAAAACTCTGCGGAAACTCCAGCTCTTCGACAGGCACAGCTGCCGAAATTCAGGATTGAAACAGGGAACCTCAGATATTCAAGCTAACACTGTCCCAACTGAGCTTTATCAACAATAAAGCAGTGGTGGTACGGCATTATTAAACGTGCTGTTATCACTTTTTACTGCCTAATTCAAAACTACCCTATTGTTGTTTACTCAGTAATTCGGTTAAAAATCTTGTATTTTTGAATTATTGTACAGAAGTTTTTGATTTCATTTCATTTGCATTTTTTAAAAATTACAGTAATGAACAGCTTACATTTGTATGGAAAAACATATGTATTTGCATTACATATAGAAAAACAGGATGGGATTGAAACAGAGACCTTTAGGTCTAACGCTCTTCCAACTGAGCTTTTTCGGCTGTTAAAATTCAGTGTTACCGAAGATTTACCATTCCACCATTGATGATTAACAAAAGAAACAGTTTCCTGAAACAGGAAACCTTGTATTTGTATTACATACAGAAAAACAGGACGGCACCTCGAACACAGCTGCTGAAAACCAGGATCGAAACAGAGACCTTTAGGTCTGCAGTCTAACGCTCTTCCAACTGAGCTTTTTCGGCTGTTAAACATCAGTGTTACCGAAGATTTACCATCCCACCATTGATGATTAACAAGAGAACAATTTAAACCCTAAACCACATAGCAACAAAACAAAGACCCTGTATTGGCCGGTTAGAGCGTGGTGCTAATAAACTATTTTGGCAGGCAAGTTTGGGTCTTTCTGTATTTTCAATATCTAAGGAAATTCCACCATTGATGATTAACAAAAGAAACAGTTTCATGAAACAGGAAACCTTGTATTTGTATTACATACAGAAAAACAGGACGGCACCTCGAACACAGCTGCTGAAACCCGGGATCGAAACAGAGACCTTTAGGTCTTCAGTCTAACGCTCTTCCAACTGAGCTTTTCGGCTGTTAAATTTCAGTTTACCGAAGATTTACCATTCCAACCATTGATGATTAACCGAGAAACAATTTCATGAAACATGGAACCTCCGTATTTGCACTACATATAGAAAAACAGGACTGCACCTTGAAAACGGGTGCCGAAACCCGGGATCAAGCCAGGAACATTTGGATTTTTAGTCTAACGCTCTCCCAACTAAGCTTACTTTTGTAAGATTATTTTAATAAACCCTAAACCACATAGCAACAACAAAGACCCTGTATTGGCCGGTTAGAGCGTGGTGCTAATAAACTATTTCGGCAGGCAAGTTTGGGTCTTTCTGTATTTTCAAAATCTAAGGAAATTCACCACTGATGATTAACAAGAGGAACAAAGTCAGGAAACCATGAAGTTGTCGAACCACGGACCTTTAGATCTTCAGCCTAACTCTCTCCCAACTGAGCTTACTTTTTTAGACTTAATTAATAAACCCTTAACCACATAGCAACAACACGCTCCCGTGTTGGCCGGTTAGCTCAGCTGGTTAGAGCGTGGTGCTAATAACGCCAAGGTCCTGGGTTCGATCCCCGTACGGGCCATTTTCCCAAGACGTTCCCTGTCAGGTTTGAGAATAGGCTGCTGCAAATTCTTGAAACTTTGACTGAAACCTGTGTTCTTTGTGGAAAATTCCAAAAGATTACCAAGCCCCAAAACAGACAGAGCACATTGGAGAATGCGGGCGTTGATCCCGCTACCTCTCGCATGCTAAGCGAGCGCTCTACCATTTGAGCTAATTCCAATTCCCCGTTGACAGCTTCAGATATTATATATGGGTCTTTCTTTGGCCTAATCGTGACCATCTATCTGAGACCCATGAATTTTTTAAGCTTCATTTAACGAACCCTAACCACACAGCAACAACAAAGACCCTGTATTGGCCGGTTAGAGCGTGGTGCTAATAAACTATTTCGGCAGGCAAGTTTGGGTCTTTCTGTATTTTCAAAATCTAAGGAAATTCACCACTGATGATTAACAAGAGGAACAAAGTCAGGAAACTTGTATTTGTATTACATACAGAAAAACAGGACGGCACCTCGAACACAGCTGCTGAAACCCGGGATGAACCAGGGACCTTTAGATCTTCAGTCTAACGCTCTCCCAACTGAGCTTTTTCGCTGTGTAAACTGTAGAACGTGGTGCTAATATAACGCCAAGGTCGCGGGTTCGATCCCCGTACGGGCCATTTTCCCAAGACGTTCCCTGCCAGGTTTGAGAGTAGGCTGCTTTATAATGCTGCAAATTCTTGAAACTTTGACTGAAACCTGCGTTCTTTGTGGAAAATTCCAAAAGATTACCAAGCCCCAAAACAGACAGAGCACATTGGAGAATGCGGGCGTTGATCCCGCTACCTCTCGCATGCTAAGCGAGCGCTCTACCATTTGAGCTAATTCCCCGTTGACAGCGCTGCATATTGTATATGGGTCTTTCTTTGGCCTAATCGTGACCATCTATCTGACTCGAATAATCTGTTATAAGATTATTTTAATAAACCCTAAACCACATAGCAACAACACAGACCCTGTATTGGCCGGTTAGAGCGTGGTGCTAATAAGCTATTTTGGCAGGCAAGTTTGGGTCTTTCTGTATTTTCAATAACTGAGGAAATTCACCACTTATGATTAACAAGAGGAACAAAGTCAGAAACCTGTTATTTGTTATACAAACACGGACCTTTAGATCTTCAGTCTAACGCTCTCCCAACTGAGCTTACTTTTTTAGACTTAATTTAATAAACCCTAAACCACATAGCAACAACACAGCCCCCTGTTGCCGGTTCAGCTGGTTAGAGCGGGTGCTAATACGCCAAGGTCGCGGGTTCATCCCGTACGGGCCAATTTTTCCCAGACGTTTGCCCTGTCAGGTTTGAGAATAGGCTGCTTTATAATGCTGGCATGTTCTGAAACTTTGACTGAAACCTGCGTCTTTGTGGAAAATTCCAAAAGATTACCAAGCCCCAAACAGCAGAGCACATTGGAGAATGCGGGCGTTGATCCCGCTACCTCTCGCATCTAAGCGAGCGCTCTACCATTTAGCTAATTCCCCTTGATAGCGCTTTTGTGGATATGGGTCTTTCTTTGGCCTAATCGTGACCATCTATCTGAGACTCATGAATTTTTTAAGCTTCATTTAATGAACCCTAAACCACATAGCAACAACAAAGACCCTGTATTGGCCGGTTAGAGCGTGGTGCAACTATTTTTTTGGCAGCAAGTCGGGTCTTTCTGATTTTCAATAACTGAGGAAATTCCACCATTGCTGATTACAAGAGGAACAATGTCAGGAAACCTGTATTTTATTACATACAGAAAAACAGGACGGCACTTCGAACACAGCTGCTGAAACCCGGGATCGAAACAGGGACCTTTGGATCTTCAGTCTAACGCTCCCCACGAGTCTATTTCGGTGTTAAATGTCAGCGTTACCGAAAGTTTACCATTCCATCATTGAGATTACCAAAAGAAACAATGAAACCTTGTTTTGCCTAATATAGAAAACAGGACTGCACTGAACACGGCTCCGAAACCCCTGATCAAGCCGGACCTTTGATCTTTTTTTTTTTTCTACGAATCTCAACTACTAAGCTTCTTTTGTAAGATTATTTAATAAACCCTAA
>VCAZ01000012.1:1344059-1348722 GCA_005784505.1 Bagarius yarrelli | reverse complement strand
TAGGATTGTTTCCCCAATCACAGGGAATGGTTGAAAGGGTAAATGGTACCCTCAAGGCTAAGCTCAATAAGATATGTGAGAGTGCTAAGCTAAATTGGGTTGATGCTTTACCTTTTGCACTAATGAGTTATCGCATGCAAACTAACAGAAGCACGCATCTAACACCGCATGAAATGCTTACAGGAAGGCCTATGCCTGTACCACATCACAGGGGTCCCTACAAAGGGCCTCCACTTGAACAATTACAAATGGAACTCAGATCATATATGAAAAAACTAACTGCAATACACAAAGCAATCTATTTACAGGAATCAAGACGGAAACCTTGTCCTGAATCTGAATCTCCCCGCCTAATTGTCCCAGGTGACCAAGTCTATTTGAGGGTGTTTCGGAGGAAGTGGAATGAACCCAGGAGAGAGGGGCCTTACAAAGTTGTAGCAGCGACCCCTACAGCAATTCAAGTGGAAGGAAAGACCACATGGTATCATTTGAACCACTGCACAAAGGTTGCTGATAAAAATTCAACAAATAAAGGAAAAGAGAGTTCAGCAACGCAGGTGGATAAGGTACAAGGGGTTGAGAGTTTGGTAAAAGGTATTGAAGGAATTAAGCTAGAGAATGAAAAAGATAAAAGAGAATACAATGTTGACAATCAATCTGTTCGTTATTTTAATTCAAAATTCAATGACCACCCTGATACACAATTCCAGCCAATTTTCCCAACAATTGACTTTACAACCATTAGCTAATCCTAACAACAAGTCATCAGAATTACATATCACTCAAATAATAACTGAACGTAACCAATCAAAACAACACAGGAGTACTGATAGTAAAATCAATAATAAAATTAGAAGTAATAACTTATGGAATTACCACTATGGAATACAGCAAAAAATAATGAATGGTATAGGTGGGTAGCTTTTACGGCAAGAGAAGTAGGTATGGACAATTGTGTAGTATGTTCCAAATCACCGTTAAATAGGGTAACGGTAGTTCCCACCACACATAATTATCGGAACTGTGTTAATTTCAACAAAAACTTTTGTCATTTAGATAAGGAAGTAAGACCTTACTGTCCAGCTGAATGTTTAGCTTTGTTAAGTAGTTCACTGTATAACCGTCACATTGAGAGACCTCATTTGGGAAATTTTTGCAAAGCTGGTGACATAAGTAGTGAAATGAGAATAAAAACAGGAAAAGTAGAAATTCCGAAGTGGTATAATATTGACTATACTAAAGAATATGAGTGCTTCCATAAACCTGAGGGGACCAAAGATTTAGGTGAGTTCACAGGAAATTGTACAGTTATTTGGTATTTAAGTAAAAATTCCTCTTGGCAATCAGAGACTAATGTTAGAGCACCAACACATCTAGCTCAGGGACTAGGAATAAACATAAGTTTAAACGATTGTGCAAATCAGACTATAGTACCACCTTCAGTAGAACTATATCGTGATCAAGCCGTAATTGTAGCGGATTTCTTTTGGGTTTGTGGAGGGGAGCGGCTCTTAGCCTATCTACCATTGGGCTGGCAAGGTATATGCACAAGAGTGCGACTTATTCAAGAAATAAACATTATATCTTGGGGGGAAAATGAAGGTCGTAAAAAAAGAGCTTATGAACCAGACCCTAGTGTATATTTGGATTCAATTGGTCAACCCAGAGGCATTCCTAATGAATTTAAAGCTAGAAGTGAAATATTAGCAGGATATGAATCAATATTTATCTGGATCTCACCAAATAAAAATACTGAATGGATTAATTATATTTACTATAATCAACAAAGATTTATTAATTATACCGATGACGCATTAACTGCATTAGGAGAACAACTAGATGCAACTAGTACCATGACATGGCAAAATAGACAAGCTCTTGACTGGTTATTAGCGGATAAAGGAGGGGTATGTGTATTATTTGGTGACCAATGCTGTACGTATATTCCTAACAACACAGCTCCCGAGGGTGCCTTTACAAAGGCCATAAACAAATTAAAAACCTTAAGACAGGAAGTTTCAACTAATGCTGGGAGGGATGAGAAGTTATGGGATTGGCTAGATTTGGGGTTTGGGAATTGGGGTAAATGGTTTACTAAAATAGGAATCCTTTTAGGGGGTTCGATTATAGTAGGAGGATTATTATTTTGTTGTGTGTTTCCAATATTAAAATCTTTGCTTGTTAAGGCTACGGTTCGACAAATGTATGTGAAAAACATTATTCCAAAAACAACAGAGAATGTGTGCGCTACAGCTTGGGACTTACAAATATCAGAGGAAATTTCCAGTACCTCAGAGGAGGATGAAGAAGCTGATGATGAACCAAGCCCCTGGGAGTAAGCACTAGCCTGGCCTCTCCCCTTGTGGCGGCCCTCTACGATGCGCAAAGTATCTGGGTCGAAGACTTTCACTACATTATCACATACCATTTTATATATTGTTTTATTTTATATCTTTCTGTATTCACATTATTCACTAAAATGTTAAACCTATGTATACATCTAATCGACGCCGGGATGAGTTACCTTTTGGGTAATGGAGATTGTTTCTTTTACTAGATTCTGATAAAATAATGGATCTAGATGTTTGGAACGAATCTCCACTAGAGTGCGGTTGCATGATGCAGTCATTTGATAGTAATATTGTGATTCAGTTTGGATCACTGGTTTGTATTTAGAGCTGATGATGGAGCTGCACTCTAGACATAGGCTGGTTGTTTGAGCTTTGATAGCCCAAAGAGGGGGTAATATGTAGTAGAATTTTATCAACCTGTGTATAAATTCAGTGGTATATAATGGCGGTATTGTCATGTGTGTTAGAGAAACCGTGGAATGTATAGGTTGCCATGTAAGGGGGTTCTGGATGGGAAACAGATGGGGATGTTTAAGTTTAGGGGAAGGGCAAAGTTCAGGTTGTCACACATGATGTATGAGTTCCTGTGTCCCAGAACAATGTATACTGGGCGGGAATTGTCTATATAAGCCCGATGTAAACTTTGTTCGAGAGACATTCTGCAGTCTGCCTCAGGTTTTTAGTATCGCATGTTATTAAAGACCTACTCGTTCCTGGTGTCAAAACCGTGTCTCGTGTGGTTCCTTCAACAATAGCAACAATACAGCCCCTGTGTTGGCCGGTTAGCTCAGCTGGTTAGAGCGTGGTGCTAATAACGCCAAGGTCGCGGGTTCGATCCCCGTACGGGCCATTTTCCCAAGACGTTCCCTGTCAGGTTTGAGAATAGGCTGCTGCAAATTCTTGAAACTTTGACTGAAACCTGTGTTCTTTGTGGAAAATTCCAAAAGATTACCAAGCCCCAAAACAGACAGAGCACATTGGAGAATGCGGGCGTTGATCCCGCTACCTCTCGCATGCTAAGCGAGCGCTCTACCATTTGAGCTAATTCCCCGTTGACAGCGCTGTATATTGTATATGGGTCTTTCTTTGGCCTAATCGTGACCATCTATCTGAGACTCATGAATTTTTTAAGCTTCATTTAACAAACCCTAAACCACATAGCAACAACAAAGACCCTGTATTGGCCGGTTAGAGCGTGGTGCTAATAAACTATTTTGGCAGGCAAGTTTGGGTCTTTCTGTATTTTCAATATCTAAGGAAATTCCACCATTGATGATTAACAAAAGAAACAGTTTCATGAAACAGGAAACCTTGTATTTGTATTACATACAGAAAAACAGGACGGCACCTCGAACACAGCTGCTGAAACCCGGGATCGAAACAGAGACCTTTAGGTCTTCAGTCTAACGCTCTTCCAACTGAGCTTTTTCGGCTGTTAAATTTCAGTTACCGAAGATTTACCATTCCACCATTGATGATTAACAAGAGAAACAATTTCATGAAACATGGAACCTCGTATTTGCATTACATATAGAAAAACAGGACTGCACCTTGAAAACGGGTGCCGAAACCCGGGATCAAGCCAGGAACATTTGGATTTTTAGTCTAACGATCTCCCAACTAAGCTTACTTTTGTAGGATTATTTTAATAAAGCCTGTGTTGGCTGGTTAGCTTTGATGGTTAAAGCGCCACGGTCCCAGTTTCAATGCCCATACAGCCCATTGATGATTAACAAGAGAAAAAATTCCATGGAACCTTGTATTTGCATTACAAATAGAAAAACAGGACTGCACCTTGAACACGGCTGCTGAAACCCAGGATTGAACTAGGGATGTTTAGAATTTCAATCTAACACTCTCCCAACTGAGCTATTTCGGCAGGCAAGTTTGGGTCTTTCTGTATTTTCAAAATCTAAGGAAATTCACCACTGATGATTAACAAGAGGAACAAAGTCATTAAAATTGCAACCTTGTATTGGCATTACATATTAAACAGGACAGCCTACTAAACATGGCTGCCAAAACCCGGCACCACCAAAACCACCCTAAGTCAGGCTACTGTTCTTGCACCAAATATCTCTTCCCGGCAGTGGTGGGACGTAAACACTTGCCTTAAACAGGCTGATCCCAACACATGAAAGCCCAACAAACTTACTCTCAACAAAGTTTTTTTAATAACTGGGCTTGCAAAATACTTTTAAAATATTGTCGGCTAACTAATCGTCAATTTGTATTAATGCTTCATTAGAGTCCTTAGGTATTTTTTGGAAAAATCCATGGTTTTTATTTCACTATTTTATTACTGTTATACT
>VCAZ01000012.1:1256559-1339059 GCA_005784505.1 Bagarius yarrelli | reverse complement strand
TTTTTCAGTTCGTAGATCTGATTGACTGATCCGCAGTTCTGAATTTCTTAATGAGTTTAAAACAGTGCATGTAAAATTTTACAATAAAAAACATAGACTACAAAAAATGATTAGACACGATCAGTAGACACAATAGAGTTCCCACTCTTAAATAAGACAAGTCAAATACCTGTCAAATTTTTGGGCTTAACTAAACTTAGCTAATTAAGTATGTGGAAGAGGGTCGACTGCATCTTAATCAATGTTTTACTCTGGTTAGTGATAAAGAATGTGTTCAGCAAATAAACAATTTAGGAGGAAAAATGGGAAGAAATGGAATCGTTAAGAAAAATGCAATAATATTTAAGATTTTGAAATTTGAAAGCTCGGTTTATTAGAGCAGGTGCCTGGAGGACACAAATATTTTCGTTCCCAATTTTCCAGTCTTGCTGTGATTGACAGGAAAGAGACAGAAACCATCCTTTATGTTAGTTTTAAATAAACAATAAGGTTTCACAAAGTCTCGTTTTCGACAGGATTTTATTTACATGAGGTCCTGGAGTGATTTACTATTTTATTGGAAGGAACTTTCCTTCAGCTTTATTTTTAAATCAGGATCAGCCATCGTTCTTTTCTGAGGAAAGTAAAGTAAAGGCAAAATGAGTGTGTTTAATTATGTGTCTAATAATTTTAGTCCTGTCCAGATGGGATGTGCATGTCTTTAATTTTTTTGCCATGTGTATCCTGGTAGTATTGTGACCCTCAGACATTATTGGACACTTTTGATACAAATTATACAGATTGTACTTTTAGATTGTTGGACATTAAATCCAGCGTCTCATTTTTACTTAGGATTTAATCTCACATTCTTCTGAGAGAAGCAAACAGAATTAGTTTGTTGAAGGTGGACTGATGAGAAGCCCTGATTATTTTACTAAATCTGGGCCAAAAAAATTAATTAAATGTTTTTTCGAGTCATTTAATTTATTTATGCACAATATAATTACAATGATACATCTTAGAAGCCAATTATCTTGTTAATTATACAAACCTTTATTACATTTAGATTAAGACCAAACTATAAATCAGCCGAGGCCAAATTGTAGGAAAGAGAAAAGATTTTTTTTACCGTTCAGCAGGGTCTTTAAGCCATGCAGTGCGTTTATATCACCCCCCGTCCGAGTCTTTTCTTTACATCACAATCTCATAGTCTGAAACTATAAACATATCATTATTGGTGATGGACTACCAAACCAAAGGTTGTGGGTTCAATTTCCAGCTCCACCAAGCTACCACTGCTGGGCCTATGAGCAAGGCTCTTAACCCCCAAATGCTCAGATGTATAAATGAGATAATTGTTAGTCACCCTGGATAAGGGCGTCTACCAAATGCTGTAAACGTAAATATAAATTATTGTGCCCTCTAAAGGTATGAGATGCAGTCTGGACCAGAAAAAGAAACAATTAGTTCATCTCCCAAGTCTTCAGGTTGGAGCAGGCCTGGTTCTTGCCAACCAGAGAAAGGTGGTCTGACAGATATCCCAGATGGGCAATTTTTGGGGTGGGGTTGAGGAGATACTTTGTAAAATTCATAAACATGATTTTTTTACCCCTGTCTTTACCAAGATTTGATCGGGTGGGAAAGATAAACATTTGGATGGGCTTAGCCCACCCCTGCGCATGCCTAGAGCCGGCCCTGCGTTTGAGTCACATGACACATGCTTACATGGCAGCCTCATAGTTTTGGGCTATAGAGTCTGTGGCTGAAACAAAAATGATTAGTTCATTATTAAAAAAAAAACGACTGGGACCTGAAGACTAAAATAAAAAACTAATCATATCTGTTGTCGCCACAGACTGTACAGCCGAGGATGCCGTCACGCGATGAATGAACAACTCCGGAGAATCTATAGGATGTGTTGTCAATACAAAACAAATACATCTCTCTTTGAGAGACAGCTCATTGTTCCCGAATCATATTAAAGATTCATTTAAAATGAATGAGGCTTCAAATGACATCACTAGTACATGACAAAGACTTTCTTTGTAATCACGCACATGGTACAGACAACAAATGAAGAAATGATCTGCAATAAATGTGAATCAAAATGTAAACAGCAACAAACAATTTATTATAGAAGTTTATTTATCGAATTCAGTGTTATTGCCGATCTACTGCAAAAATACACAATAATCACAAATGAATGAAAATCAATTAATGCTATAATATATATGAATACACATATACACAAATACACAAACGGACCCTGTAGGATTTTTTTTATCCAAATTCATCTGAAGTTAACAATTATTTGGATTATAGTCTATATTTACATCCCTGATCATAAACATTAATAATAAATCTATTGCACTCTATTCGTAAGGAACGATCAAGACACATGACACACACAAGTTTGTATATAATGTGAATAAATGCTTTAGTGTTAAAAGGATTGTTTAACCCTTCTATGCATGCCCTGGTTTATGAATTTATTGCCCCTGATCTCTTACACACTCTCTGACACACGTTTTTTTTTTCTAGCACCACATCAGGTGAATCTGAATTGTGGCTATGGTTAATTAGAAATCGCCCTGTGGTTCTCTCTGAGCTCAGTGTGCTTTGGAACATGTGCGTCTTGTTATCACTTGTAGAAAATAAATGACAGAACTGTCGACATGCAACGTGATCTGATGTCTTTGTTAGTTTCAAGCGCCTTACATACACATACACACACACACACACATATGGCAGGTCGTCACTCACGGACAGCCTCCATCAGGCAGCGGTCAGTAGCATCGCTACAGTCTGTCCTGTGCTTGCGCCGCTTCCTTTGCTTTATCCGAACCATGTTGGTTGTGTTGTTGTTTTTGTTGCGTAACCTACGCAGTCGTGTGTGCAGGACTTTACGCAGTTTCTGCCTTGTGAATGCATACAGTAGTGGATGAAGCACCACTGTCCAGTACGCAAGCACTAAGAAGCAGACCCTGAGGCGCTCCAGCCAATCAGAGGGTCCAATGACTAGATGTAGAAGTGGTGTGATGGACAGGGGAGCCCAGCACAGCAGGAAAGAGAGGACAATGATGACAGACATGCGGAAGACACGTTTCTGACGTTCCCTTCTGTCTCTGTGACGTCGCACAGCACGGCGCAGTGCCAAGATGGCTGACACTGAGGCCCCCACACCAACACTGGGTGTAGCATGAGTAGCAATAGGACTTAACGGAGTGGTGGATATGGTTGAGCTTGGATTAATTGTTGGGGCTGTGGACGATGTCGTGTGCATGAAAGGTGTGGTTATTGTAGATACAGAGGGGCTGTGGTATGAAGGTATTGTTATGGTAGATGCCGCTGGGTTATGGCTGGGAGGTATAGTTGTGGTAAAAGTAGATAGGCTGGGTTTTGGAGATATAAATGACGTGGATATAGTTGGTTTGGGGTTTGGAGAAAAGGATTGAGTGGGTTTAGGGGGATGAGAGTTGATATAGCTTGGTATGGTAGATGTATTAGGACCTGAAGTTAATGGTATGATTATGGTAGCTGTATTAGGGTTTGAGTTTAGATGAGTTGTTATAGTAGGTGTAGTTGCGTTAGGGTTTAGATGGGTATTTATAGTGGAATTAGGGATCAGTAGGATGGTTGTGGTGGAATTGGTGGGGTTTAGAGTGGTATTGATGGTAGAAGCAGTTGGGTTATGGTTTGGAGGTGTGGTTACAGTGGATAGTGCAGAAATAGGAGTTAAAGGTACAGCTCCAAATGATATGCCTACAAGAGGTGTATTTGCAGGGTCTGCAGTGGGGGTTGGACTCAATGGAGTGTTCACTGATGGTGTGTTGATTTCTGTGTTCATGGTCACTGTCGTAATAGTGTCTGATGCCACAAGGGGTTCAGTGGAGAGAGGAGGAGGAGAGACGGATAATGTATTTGTCATGTGATCCGGTGACCTTGCAGACCTTTTACGACGCTGCCAGGGCCGCCGGACTTGCTGTTTGGAGCCTCTTCGAGCTCTGGCCGGATGTCCAATGCGAATGCGCAGGGCCTGCAGGATGCGCGAGTAAGTAAACAACATTACAGCCAGTGAGCACAGAAAGATGGGAGCCTGCAGAAAGAGATGAGCTTGCAGAGTTCCTACCAGTTGGGAACACAACAAAGTGCTATTTGAGTAAACAGGTGGGATATCTGTTGCCCCAAGCTCTACCTCAACAAATGGCAAAATTGGCAGAGTTAAAGATATTATCCACACTACAGCTAGCAAAAATGCTGCTCTCCTTGGTGTAAGAAGGCGATTAGCTGGACGGACACTGATGTCATAGCGATCGAGGCTAATAAGCAGCAAGTTGAGCGCAGTTCCTACACTGGCGAAGGTGGCTGCTGATTCGTGTAGACAGCAGAGCAGGAAGTGATGAGGGCCGGAGGCTCCACCCAGAAGGAGGAGCACTGCGGTGATGGGCAGGCAGAGCAGGCATAGCAACAGGTCAAGTGTGTGCAAGCTGAGTGTGACTGCATGACTGACTGACTCGAGAAGGCTGCAGTGGCCGCAGTACAACACCAGCACCGTTAGGTTCCCACCAACACCGAGCAGCAACTCCAACAGCAGAATAGCACTTACTGTGGCCCGGAAGCTGAGCCACGCCTCCTCTGTCTCCACAAGTCCCGCCCCCACACCGTCACTTGACTGTAGATGTGTGAGTGTGGGGCCCTCGGAAAAGCTGCCATCTGTCTCCATGGAAACAATCATGCACTGTCACAAACATTGCCAGCCACACCCATCTGTCATACTCCACCCACTCATGTTATTGAGTGATTGACAGGCCTGAGAAAGAGACAGAGAAAGGAAAAATAAGAGCTCTAATAACATAATTTTCAAGGAAAATTAATTGTGGACTAATAGAGTGTGACATTGTTGATAATAAAGGGTTTCTTGAGTGAATGTTATGGTATGTGAACAGGAATAATAATGAACTTTGCTACAGTGAGAAATGTCACAGATGCTCAGTTATTTGCAACAGATAATTAAACACTGGCAAACAAAATAATAGAATTTTGAATAGGAAAACAATGCAGTATGTGTGAATATCATTATTAGAACCTTTATTTTACGAGGAAAAGCACACTGGCCAATGTAACCAGTATTACAGTTCCTACAGGTCGACAGATAAAAAATCGAATAATAAAATTATGTTAATTAAAGTGTTTTTTTGCATGATCATCACACAGTACAGAATAAATACTTATCATTTTATCATTTTTGTTAATTGTTTAAAATATTCTTTACCTAATACAAAGGCCATTGTGCGTCTTAATAATTTCTATCTTTTGGTTACTGATGTACCAGAAGACATATGGTGACTGTGTGGCTAAGGATCTTCGATAACACCTTATAGTGTTTATTATCAGTTTATAGTGTTATAATTTACGACTTAACGCCATCATACCATGACAGGGAGCGACAAACCCGTAACGCTATCAAGTAGCACAGACCTCCAGACTGTAAAATGGCAGCCCTGTGAGATGAAATTAGCTGAAATTGTGCGAGAGCATTATGGGTTGAAACTCACAGTGGCGTACACCGCCGTTACAAAATGACTCCTTAAACAAATAAATAAATAAATAAATAAGTTTGACTGGGGGCTGATCCCATTTCTATGATGGCTGTTACTATGGCAACTAGTCTGCAGGTTTAACTGTGCAATCGAAAGAAATTGTGGAAAAATGAAATAATAACGAAAAAGGAATGATAAATGGGCCCATATTCACTGTGAGAAGGAAACGGGTATAAGAACAAAAAACAACGTAAACTGCTGTTTATTAAACAAAACTTTCAACAGAGCAGAACTTTAATATGTTTCATTCTTCTATGTACAGCATGTAGTAACGTACATATAAAATCGGAATGTCTGTTGGACATGAAAGACTGTGGATAAAATAAGCAGAAGCTAAAAAGAGAGAAAAAGAGAGAGTGGGGGAGAGGGAGACAGAGAAAATGAGAGAGAGAGAGAGAGAGAGAGAGAGAGAGAGAGAGAGAGAAAATGAGAGAGAGAGAGAGAGACAAAAAGAATAAAGGAAAGAAGAAGAAAGAATAAGGGGAAAGAGAGAGAGACAAAAAGAATAAAGGAAAGAAGAAAGAGAAAGACAGAAAGACAGAAAGACAGACAGTGTGCTAGAGTGAGCTAGATGAGGGGGCAGAGAGAAAAGAAGAGAGAGACAGAAAGAATAAGAAAGAGAGAAAGATAGAGAGTGAGAGAGAGAGAGTTGTGTATTTAGATTTCCATCACTTTATCCATCATCCTTACACTCCCTTCTTTAAATAATTGTTCTGTACATCTTATTCCTCTCAGGACTTTAGAGGATTGTGATTTTTTTATTCTCTCTACAGACTGGAGAGGATTTATAATATTAAGTAGTTTGCTAATCAATGATGGTATTAATTATGTGCTGAAAATATCACAGTATTTAGTGTCCAGTTTGGGACACGGGTCAGTGACTCAGGTGAGAATAACCTGCTGATAATTTCTATATGCAGGTCCTTCTTTCCCAACGCACTGATCTTCATTTCAGTTCTGTATGTGCCACTGACTGAACAGTGTGTGTGAATCTTTATTTTTATTGTTGTACCCAGAGGCGCTCCTGCTGACAGATAAATAACATATATATTTCTGATGATTCTGATGCCGTCATTCACCAACAAACCAAACAAAACCAACTAAAAAGCTAAAATCTCTGATAGAACTGAATCAATTTTACTCTTAATTACATTCCACTCTCGCTTTTATTCTCTCTCCCTCTCTCTTTGTCTGTCTGTCTCTCTCCCTCTCCCTTTTTGTCTGGCTCTACTATCAATCTATCTATCTATCTATCTATCTATCTATCTATCTATCTATCTATCTTACGCTCTCTCTTTCTCTTTCTCGCTCTCTTTTTTCTCTCTGTCTCTCTTTCACTCTCTCTCTCTCTCTCTCTTTCCTTAACTATAGATTATCTGCCTCCAGCTGCCTTATAACCTGACTTTTTCCCCCTAAAGGTGAGGTGTGATAAGGTTTTTGACATATTTGTTCCAGCACAATGGATAAAACACACATGCACACACACGCACACACACACACACACACACTCTTACCTCCATCGGCCCTAAAACCACTGAAATTCGATTACAGGAATGTCATAGTGACACACAGCAGCTGGAGTATTACAGTATGTGTTTTTACAGTTGTACAGTATTTTTTGCCTGTCACTCAATAACAGTGTTTATTTTTAGATTCCTGCATCGTTCAGCTTCAAATCAGTGACTGCAAACAAAATATCAAAACCAACGATACTATCGGTTTATTTTAACACCAGATTTTGAGTCAGTTGGTGATGGAAGGTTTTCTGGAAGTTTTTTTCAGTGCTGCAGTTACATCAGTATAATGATATTCATCATCAGGAAGCTGAGGATCCTTCATACACATCCTTCACACACAGGAAACATTTCATCTACATTTTCTTTAATGTATTTGGCACTGATTCAGATCGACTAAAGCTTATATCATTTTTTCAACATCAGTACCAACTAAGCAGTTAAGGGTTAAGGGCCACGCTCAGGGGCCCCTGCCTCAGTGGAAGCTTGGCGCTGCTGTGAATTTAACCTCTGATCCTCCAGTCCAACCGTCCTAACCACTTTCTCACACACACTCACACACACACACACACACACACACACACACACACACACACACACACACACACAGACACACACATACATTAACATTAGTCTAGCCGGTTCTGTTGCCAGCACACTTTTGAGTAATTAGAGGAACCCCACATGGACACAGGAAACTGAAACCAAAAAAAAAAACCCCACTGCACACAGGCAGTAAAAAGGTTCGAGGAGGTGCTTCCACTGCTTATCTTTCTACTGTAGGAGGTTTGACAAGTGTATTATATTAATTAGATTGCTTCGTTTGGCAGATGTTCTTATCCAGAGCAACTTCCATTTATCTCATTAAACTAACTGAGCAGTTGCAGGTTCAGGGGTCCTGCTCAAGGACCCAACAGTGACAGTTTGGTGGTGCTGTGAATTTAAAATCATGATGTTAATAACTGAGCCACCGATTCCTCTGTATCACCACCGGATAATAAAACTTTGAAGCTGAAATAGGAGCGGAAATGTTTTACGATCACTTCTGAATGTACAAACATTTTATTTCCTTTCCTGCACTGGGTTATACAAGATACACATGATGATCACGATGCTGATGCTGCTGATGCTGATGATGATAGATGACATTTATGACAGGTATATTTATAATAGTGATATATGCCAGTTATTTTTTAATAGCTCTAATAAATAGATACATAAAATATATGAATAGGACAGCAGAGTAATACAATAAAAAAGAAAAACAAAACCTGTCAGCAGTGGTGACATTCTGGAACAGGACACTACACCGATAAACTCATTATTTATATTTATAGTTATATAAAAACACTGAAAACTAGGAATGTGTATCTATAATTCTGGTTCTTTCTCCCATCAGGCAGCTGCACAGACAGATTGAGGCTGTAATACAGCCAGTAGACGGCTCGCGCTGGTGTTATTAGTCTGCACATTAGAGTACACACCGCTGATGGAGCGCAACGCGTCAAGCTTCACGCGCTGTTCGTCTTTACAATCCACTGTAAAATAACTGCAAACAATCTTATACAACATAATAAAAGATGCCCCAATCGAGAGCTGTTACTCACCTCGTCCCGCGTGCAGCAGTCGCCGGGATTGTTTTCCCCTCCTGCTGCTAGACTACATGGCACTGCGGTGCGCCGCGCTCCTCCTCGCGCCACTCTGCGCTCTGGCTATCCGCGCGCGTGACGTGACCGTCATGTCATGTTATGTTCTCGGCATCACACGGTCGAGTACATCAGCGGGGATCTTACGGGACCGGAGGCGTGCGCGCGCATGCGTCTGTGTTGGGGCTTTATGATACCATTATTTATTTATTTTCCTTTTCACCAGTGTTGCAACCAGGGTATCATGTGGACGAGCACCTCACACACACGTGGACAATGCGCAAAACTAATTTGCGCAAATTTAAAGCACGTTCTGTAGCATGTACCTTCACATTTCTGGCATTTAGCCAACACCATTATTCAAAGCAAATTACATTTTATCCAACTGAGCAATTGGGGGGGGGAGCTTTGCTCAGGTGTTAACTTGGTGGTGCTGGGAATAGAACCCCAATCCTCCAGGCAGCAGTCCATTAGCTTATACACTGTGCTATCACCTCCCCACATTCACACGCACATTTATTCACGTATCGGGACAATTCTGACTTGCTGATCCAGCTGCCTTGTTTTATCACGTGGAGGAGGGAAACCAGAGAACCTGGAGGAAATCCACGTGGGCAGACAAATAACTCGGGCTCAGGATCAATCCTGCTGCATCACCATACTACCTAAATGAACAAATATATTTAAACAATGCAAAATTGCAATTAAGTGGGGTTTTTTTTGGGTTGTTATATTCTCTTAGTGGGACAGAACAAAGGCTTTAGTGGTTAGCATTGTTGAATCACAGCAAGAAGGTCCCGGTTCGATTCCCCTGCAGGGGTCTTTCTGTGTGGAGTTTGTATGTTCTCCCTGTGTTTGTGTGGGTTTACTCCGGGTTCTCCGGTTTCCTCCTGAAGTCCAAAAACATGTATGTTAGATTGATTGGTGATTCAAAATTGTCCATAGGAGTGATTGTGAGTGTGTGTGGCCCTGGAATGGACTGGTGACCTGTCCAGGGTCTCCCCCTTCTGATTTTCGCCCTTTCAGAGACGGCTGGGATAGACTCCAGCAGATCCCCATGACCCCGAATTAGGGAATAAGCTTGTATAGAAGATGAATGAATAAATGTATCTCTGTAAGTGTCCAGACAGGCTATGATGATGATAAATGTCAAGAAATCTTACTAAAGCTCTTCTGCCATTTTATCCATCTTGATCCACTGATCCTGTTCAGACGTAATGCTTTAAAAAGGTTTGTTGCATAAATAAGCCAGCAAAGGAACATGACCAAAATGATGTCGCATAACACGTCTCAAAGAGAAATCATTATACAAAATACAGACATCGCTTGATGGCAAGCAGCAAGACCTTAAGATATTTCCTCTAATTCATCACATGATGCCTTAATCCTCTAACTTCTTAGGAAAACATGAACATTTAAGGAGTTACATGTACTGCTTATGCATCCGAGCTCAATGTTGCTGCCATCACTTGCAGACAATGAGGCAGTTTTTCAGTGATATCATGTCTTCTAGACAGCCATCCGGACAAGACCATGGGTATATACTGGTTTATCTGGTCAGAGGAGAAACTGACCCCCCCCGACTGAGCCTGGTTTCTCCCAAGGTTTTTTCTCCATTCTTGTCACCGATGGTTTTGGTTCCTTGCTGCCGTCGCCTCTGGCTTGCTTAGTTGCAAAACTGTTAATTTACAGATATCGATCAGATTTCTGTGTTTTAGTGAGTGTTTAATGATGTCCTTTTCTGATGTAATTGATGATAATTCTGATTGTAAAACTGCTTTAAAACAATCTCGACTGTTAAAATTGCTATATAAAATAAAGGTGACTTGACTAACAGTAACTGCTCAGTGGCGCAAGGATTGGAACTCAAGACCTGCTGTTTAATCACCTGGCGTATTAAAGTCATCACTTCACATAAAATGGCAGTTGGGAACAATCAGAAAATATTTCTTTGCAATATTTGTATGTATCTATAATAACTTGCTCTGTACCATGACACAACAGCATTTTTTAATTATTACTAGTTTTATCTATAACTTATAATAGACTATACGGAAACAAGTTCTTTATCTAATGCATCTTACAACTAATTTAGGAATTTCCACATGGATTTGTTCTAAAAGGGAATGTTTTTTCCAAAAAATTGGAACTCAGAGCAGGAACCAGGGTTTGGATTATACAGTGTGTGTATACACTTTATACAAACACACCCCTTAAGTGGATGAGGCACTTAACATTGTGCAGTTAAGTATGAGTAATTATGAGTATGAGTGGTGGCTCATGGTTAAGGTGTTGAACTTTCAACATGAGGATTGTGGGTTCTATACCACTGCTGGGCCCTTGAGCAAGGCCCATAACCCCTAATTGTAATAACTGTATCTAAGCTTAGACATTAATTACATGTGCAGTTGTTGTTCTGTTCTCCAACACCCTCACCTGATGCTTGTTCCTTGATTTTGTAAAATCCTTATCGTTACTTTTCTGCACCATGATGTGTCTGTTGTATAAAAAGAAGACAGAGATGGAGATGAAGGTTAGTTTAAAATACCACTAAAGTATTTCCTTTATCTTGTTGCCCTACATTTTTCCCACACAGCTCTCACATACACTTTAAAGTTGTTTTAATACATCAACAATGACTCTGTATTTTAAGATATGATGATTTTACTACCAGAAAATGACAGAAACTTTAAAAGAAAGAGAGAGAGAGAAATGCAGCAAATATACAAAAATAATGGAGGAATTTAAATTGTGAAAATAATCCCTGAGTGACAGATCTGAGGTGGTGGCCTAATTACTTACTATGCATTGCAGCATAATGTGACGGAGCCGATAGGATGGAACAAACCCCCACAGAGAGAGAAGAGCAAGATAGAGAAAAGGGAAAGAGTGTGTGTGTGTGAGAGGGGGAGAGAGAGAAGAGACAGATAGCAAATTAGAAAGAGAGAGATATAGAAAGCAGGGTACAGAGAAAGAGAAAAAGAGAGATTTAAAGCATGATGGAGAAAGAGAGAGAAGTAAAGAGTGAGAGAGAGAGAGAGACAGATAAATTAGAAAGAGAGAGAAGTAGAAAGCAAGATACAGAGAAGAGAAAAAGAGAGAGATTAAAAGTGCATGAGAGATGAGAGAAGTAAGAGCGAGAGAGAGAGACAGATAGCAAATTAGAAAGAGAGAGATATAGAAAGCAGGGTACAGAGAAAGAGAAAAAGAGAGAGAGATTTAAAGTGCGATGGAGAATGAGAGAGAAGTAAAGAGCGAGAGAGAGAGAGCGACAGATAACAAATTAGAAAGAGAGAGAAGTAGAAAGCAAGATACAGAGAAAGAGAAAAAGAGAGATGGAAGGCGCGATGGAGAAAGAGAGAAGTAGAGAGCAAAAGAAAGAGAGAAGGAGAGAGAGACAGAGAGTGAGATAGAGAAAGAGAACAGGAATGAAAGAGAGAGAAGGAGAGAAAGACAGAGAGAGAGAGAGACGGAGTGCGAGTTAAAAAGGGAGAGGGATAGAGATTAAAAATCAGAGCGATAGAGAGAAAAACGCATATTTAAAGCAGACTAATGATACATTTGCTCCATAATACAGTAAATGATCATTATAGAAAAACAGTTGGTTTGATAGGATCTGTTGGAATATTACTATCTATAACACATCTCCAATCTGATTGGTCATAAAGTAGTTAATTAATTTTATATAACAGCTGCTCGGACATTAGCGAAGCTGCCAATCATTGCATTATTGTTTATTACATTATTACTATCATTACATTATGTGTTAATTTAGACATAAGAGACTACGGACTGTCTAATTTTAATACCCAATTAAAAATAATTATCTATAATATTGCAAGTACTGAAAACAGTCCGACAAACTGCTGTGCTGTGAAAGGAATATAAAACTTGAAGAATGAATGTCAATATTAACTAATATAAATACTTTTAAAAAAAGTTTTTAAAAGGTGATGAGGTGAATTTATAGTTCACATTAAAACGTCGTATAAAAACAGAAAAAAACTTTCAGAATTCAGACAAATTAAAAAATTTTAATAATCATTTCCAACACATACAGAATGATATCAAGTATAATCCACATTATAAATATGTCTGAAAAATAGCACCATTTCTTTTTATTACGTTTAAGAGCAAAGTGAACATGCAATTCCAGAAACATTTAATTCGCTAAAATAAAAACTGGATCTATATTTACAGTTACAGCGTCTCTGCAGTTACACCAGGGACCGACCGCGTACTAAAAACAGCAGCTGCAGATGTGACAGTGATTCTGCTCAGTGTTTAGTTGTGAAGCGAGTGAGGGGGTTCAATACACGGGCAGAAACCTGCTGAAGTGTGTGTGTGGACTACAGGTCATTGGAAACACAGCCTACATCAGGGGCAGTATTTTAGTGCCAAACTATTGATCTGTAACATCACGTCTGGACCACGGCGTCCATAATAAAAGCTGAATACAGGATGTACACTTTTTTTGTTCATTAATTATTTCATACATGATATTTTTTACACAGCACGAATAGAGTGGCTGTGATGGACTTCAGCAGAAATCATGGCAAATACACACAACACACTGTTTCCAAACTGAAGAATTTATAATCCTAAAGAATTTTCAGACTGTCTGTACCGCCCACATACACGATAAAGCATACAGACTCTTTAAAAGGTATGTTGCTGCTGGTGGAACTGGTATTCAGTATATTTATATCCAATAATGTCTCTGGGGGGTCTAATTAACAAAATCCAAAAAAAATTAAATCCTTATTTTTATTTATTAAAAAAAAATATATTAGCTGGAAGTGAAATGCTACGGAGGGTCTGATATCTAATTTTAACACCTAATATTGGGACACCTTGTATTTTCCAACGATTTCTACACACTACATTGAATGAGTTTAGTGTCAAACTGTAGGTTGTCTGTTTGTGGATGGTTTGTGATTAACATTAATGATACTCTATACGGGGGGGGTGGCAATCTCGGTCCTGGAGGGTCGGGGTGTCCTGCAGAGTTTACCTTCAACCCTAATCAAGCACACCTGAACCAACTAATCAAGATCTTGCTAAGTACACTTAAAACTTACAGGTGTGTGTGCTCAGGCAGGTTGGAGCTAAACTCTGCAGGACGCCTGATCTCTAGGACGGAGATTGGACACCACTGCTTTATAGTGATGCTAAAATCAGCCTTAAAGTTAGTACTGTATACCTTCTTAACATAATCTAATAACAGTGTTTCTTAACCTGTAGTGAATCTTTTTTATATTTAATCAAGCACAATATTAAAATGATAAAAGAGAAACCCATGATGATGCTTGGCTGAATTAGAGCAGCACGGGGTCTGTATGGAGACTTGGGTTAAAACAGAATGATTTGAATAAACATAATCACATTTTTTAAAAACATTTTCATGTGGATCATAAAAATACAAAAGTATATCAATATAAAAATACACTATATGGACAAACATATCAGGACACTTTTCCATCACTCCTAGATGTGTTTTTAGAACATTCTCCTGATTTAAGGAGGCCTGGGGTTCAGTCAGGGTTCCAGTTTATCCCAAAGGTGTTCAGTGTTAGAAGTTTGAGTGAGAATCAGGAGTTTGTACAGGACATTAGAGTTCTTCTACTCCAAAACAACTAGAACACAGCATGTCTTCATGGAGATCAGGGGTTTTGTGTACAGGGACATTGTCATGCTGGAACAGGTTTTGAGTTTCTCAGATCCAGTCAAGAAATACTGTGTGAATCAGCGATTGTAGAGATGGGTGGGTACGTGGGTATGCTGGTGAGGTGTCCACAAACATTTGGCCATACAGTGTATCATCATACAAATAAAAACAGTTTCACATAAGTAGAAGAGCAGATAGAATTTCCTGAATAAAAAATCTCTGACATCACCAAACATTCATCTCAGCCATTTTTCTCAACTTATTACAAAATCTGTGTAGAAACTATGTGAATTCTGTCAAATTATAGAAGCTGTTAGTTCAGTTTGCAACCTCAACTATAAAACCTTTAAAATGTACTTTGTTTGTGGACAAAGAAAATAAAAAAAAATACATTAGTCTGGTGGAAATACTGAATTATTTGTAAATAAACTGCGGTAAACACTGAATTGTAAGTGGGTTTGAACTTGCAAAATAAATAAAAATTAAAAATAAAATTTAAAGCAGAAATGGATTATAAACTATATTAATGAAACCCAGTATAATGTGCTAGGAGACACATCAGATGAGTAAGAACACTGAACACTGGTGCTGTGCTAGTGTGTGTGTGTGTTCGTGGAGGCCCATCCATTACCGTCCACTATTCGGCTCCAGAGCATCTAAAACACACAGAAGACAAAGAAGGTTGTATAGAAAAATAAAGTCTCAGTAATTATGGGAATCTGTGGTAACTGAGTGTGTGTGTGTGTGTGTGTGTGTATACCTTTACTCTGTTCTAGACATTCTTGTTCACACTCCTCTTTATGTGTGTAGCGGTTGGCGTTTCCACCGCAGCCGCTGTAGATGAAGGGTCTGCACTCGCCAACCTTAGAATTAAAGTACCAGCGCAGAGTGTATCTGGAGCACCCGCCCTCATCCAGGGCTAAAATACATGGATCTAACACACACACACACACACACACACACACACACACACACAATCATTTTACATTCACGACATTTGGCAGATGTCCTTATCCAGAGCGACCTACATTTATCTTTTTTATACCATTGAGCTATTAGGGGTTAAGGGCCTTGCTCAGGGGCCCAACAGTGATAACTCGGTGGTGCTGGGAATTGAACTCCTGACCTTTTACTAAGCAGTCCAATACTTTAATCACTGCACTACCATTATGATGAAATGCATGAAAAGAGCCAGAGCGAATCAGCAGTTTAATAAGATCAGCATTTAATAAAAACAATATTTAGATTTGTGAATTTGAGCAGATTTTTCCGTCCTCTCATACAGTAACTTTAATGCACATACTACCATTTTCCTCTTTACAATATTTACATACAGTCATGGCTTATAAATTATATAGCTAATAATCCATATATTTGTATTTTTACATCCCCTTTTTAAAAGATTATTTTAGTGGCGAAAATAAACACAGCGATTGGCTACAAGTTTTTCAATGATCTCAGATTAATTAAGTGTTATGAACATAAAGAATTCCGACGTGACTGTGTAAAGGACAAACATTACTGGAACAAAAGAAACATCAGGATGTTCAGCAATCGTTTTGAGCTTTTTTTTTTTTTATAGAACTCAAACTTTTTATGCATTTTCTGATGCCATTTTTCTAAAACAAATTACAAACAGAATTTATATTTTGAAAAGACACCAGTTTGTAGGACAGACGGCACTTACAGTTTAATGCTAAAATGTGCTGCAACTGCATTTTTTTTAGAAATATATTTAATGTCAAGAAATTGTGCAGTGAAATGAGAAAAAATAAGTGTTAATATGTCATTTCTGTTTCAAAAAAAAAAAACAACAACAAACAAATAGATGCAAAAAAAAAATGTAATATGTGGTAATGTTAAATGATTCTACTATCAGTCTTTATATAACATAAAGTCCTCCTCTTGACAAAGGTCTTATAACTTGGTTGTTAATTTGTGCAAATAACAGTTGCACCTTAATAAAGCTAAAACAACTTAAAAACTCACCTTAAATTTAATTTAGTTCAGTTTTATTTGTACGACTTTATTTGTTTTAAAGTGGCCACAATCACAAAGCAGCATTACGAAAGTCTGAATATTTTAGGAATTTTTTTAATCTAATGAAAAATAGGAGCCGTTTTAAGCAAAACGGTAGAAAAAAAAAAAAAAAAAAAACACCCTAAACCACCCACACTCATTATGTGGACGAGACCGGGAGAGGAAACAGTCTAATGATGCGACTGAAGGTGACTCATGTCTTATTTATCTTCTGTAACTGAATTTAAAGCGAGTGTGTGAAAGGACCTCGACTGTGAGCATTTACTATTATTACACTGCATCAGTGATGAGGACTTGAGGGAACTGTTAACAGACCCCTGGTGTTCTGTAAACTGTCCAAACAGAGCAGAGTGTCCTCGGTAAAACAGATGACTAATACTTCCTTCGCCAGTTGCCCGATGTTCATCATAACATCTTATATATACATACTGTACACACTTATTATTATTATTTTTACGTGTTTATTTCCTTCTGTTTTGTCTGTCACCTATTTTAAAGAGCTAATAAATAAGTGACATACAGTTACTGTGACTGCACAAGGTTTCAGGTTCAAAAGCTATTAAAATGCTAAAATCATTAACAAACATACAAAGTTCAGCTCTTACCTTCACCTTCAACCTCTCTTTTACTTCTCACTGCAAATATATAAAAAAAATATATTGTGTTATTTTATGTGTGTATGGGGCTGATGGAGAGAAACACTATATACACACACACTTAAACAATTACACACATGAAAACACACACCCAAATGAATGTTTTTGATAGCCATTAATGGTAGTAGGAAACTAGCAGAATCGTACCTTGGCTTTGATTGTTTGGAGGCAGGAAGTCAATAATTTCCTCCATGGGATCATCATAACTCTCTATAGAATAAACATGCTCATAATCTGGGTCGTTTGTGTTTACCACAACATGCAGCTCATGACCTAAAACACACACACACACACACACACTCATGTATCAAGAAGCTTTATTGCATTGACATTTACAGACGTCCTTATCTCTTTTATAGAACTGAGCAATTGGGGGTTAGGGGCCTTGCTCAGGGGCCCACAGTGATGGCTTGGTGGTGCTGGGAATTGAACCCTGGTTTTTCTGGTATTATGCCAAGACACTAATCACTAAGCCACCACCTCTCCCACTTTGTCATTTCAAACATATATAGCAGATGCAGTACAGAGTGAAATAAAACAGCTTTTCCACACACACACACACACACACACACACACACACCAAAAAACCCTTGAGAAAGCATGCAAATTAAGTAAAAAAAAATTACTTTAAAAAGACCTTTACCCTAAAATAAATATTTTTTAAAATGCAATACTTTTACAGCCACAGCCACCAGACACACGCACACACACACACACACACACACACACACACACACACACACACACACACATCAGAATAATTTTTAAATATCTGCCTCATGGCATTGGGGGTCTGTGGTCCCACCAGTTTGCCTTTCAGTCCGACGCTTTCTTAGCGTGGCCTGTCGTTCCATAGCTTTAATAATACGAGGCACCTCGTAGGATTCCGAGCAGGAAGCCGCACTCCAAAAGAGGGACTGATTTATTATTAAGATGTTATAACAACTGCTTTGGAAAGATTCATTAGAATGTAATAAAGGTGATTTACATTTACAGCATTTGGTAGACGTCCTTATTCAGAGCGACTTATAGATTATTCTCTATTATACAACTGAGCAATTGGGGGTTAAGGGCCTTGCTCAGGGGCCCAGCAGTGTTGGCTTGGTGGTGCTGGGAATAGAACCTGGGTCATCTAGTTGGTAGCCCAACACCTTAACCACTGCGCTACCAGTTCTCCAGGTTTAAAATGTATTTAATAATGATATAATAATTTTATTTTATAATTTGCCCTTAAAGTTTTATTCGAGAGGTTAATACAGGTTTTCAATTTATTTTTTTAGCAGGGGAAATGTGGTGAAATTGCCTGTGGTAATAGTAATCTCTCTCTCTCTCTCTCTTACACACACACACACACACACACACACACAGGGATCGGGATAAAAGTGCTAGAGATCCTTTAATGGGAGGAGATTAAAAGTAAAGTGACAGATGAGTGAATGGAGGTAATTATTATTTTATAAAACATGTAATTACTGAAGGCACTTACGGTGACCATGTGAGCTAAAATGGCAATAAAGAGGAATAATTAAGAATTTTTTTTTTCTACTTTAGTTCTAATCAATATATTTATATCTTTGAGATGAGATGATGTTAAAGACACTTTACCTAACAGCATTCTTGTTGTTGCTGCTCAGAAGATTAAATTTCTATAACAATTCTATAACACTAATCATGCAGCTAAAAAATCACTGTGCTAATTGTGACCTGTTATCATTTCTATAACGAAAGCTTTACCAACGTTATATGGACTAAGCCTGGTTGACAAAAGAAACCCTGTCTCATCACTATGAAAACATGTCGTATTACAATGACAGTAACACACTTATGGAAAAAGTTACCATCATTGTGATAGTAACATTTTCCATAAGTGTGTTCAGACATTTGGACAGCGTCTTCAGTGCCATTGCCTTTGTCACAGTCTCAAGAATCTCCTCTGAAAATGATGCTAAATTACATGTGTTTTGTTGAAAAAGAGGCTGGTGAGACAGTAACAGTTATTATGTTGTAATAATAAGGACAGGTTGTTAATTGGTCATTGTGAATCTTTAAATGTAACTATAACTGGATATAAAACATTTTTGGATACAAATAAAATCCAATAAAAAAGCGTATACATTTGTATTTCTAATATATAATTTTAGAAATACACTGATGGCATTTTGCTGTTCTGTAAGATACAGAAAACACACGTTCTAGAGTTTAACAGCCCATCTTGGAGTGTTTAAGTATCCCAACACACTGGATATTCATTATATTTCCATAACATTTCTTTTTTGCGTTTTAGTAAAAACACTGGATTTAATTTTAGTCCTTTTTGGCATTATTTCATTAAACAATGTTCAAACTTACAAAACAAAAAAAAACCCCGATAACTAAATTTAACCCGGGTTTATATATAAACACACAGTTGAACAGAGTGTAAAGAGCTACACAACTGTGGACTTGTGGAAATTAAAATGAGCAGAATAAATTAGGACATGGACCACACACACACACACACACACACACACACACACACATACACACACACACACACACAGACACACACACACACACACACATACACACACATACACACACACATACAACACACACACACACACACAATACCACACACATACACACACATACACAACACATCACAACACACATACACACACACACACGCACACATACACACAGACACACACAGACACACACACGCACACACTTACCCTCCTCATCCCCTTGGGTTTTTAAGCGCTCAGGAGACGTAGAGGAGCGACTTCGGAAAGACTGCACTGATGAACGTATCGGAATTTCTCCAACACCTGACAATGTGCCCACATGAAAATTATACCAACACACACACACTAAGCTTATATACTAAAATACTTGCATTTCATCATAATCACAATAACAAAACGGCAGGACATCAGATTTATTTCCTGGTTTTAGAGAGTGCCTTTTGTATAAGATTGTAAATTAATATAGTTATGTTGATTTAACACACTACATAAACATAAAGCAACGCCAATTTATAGCCACAAGATGTTCACACCCTGAATTACTAAGATTTTGTGTGGAAAAATGAAAACATTACACTTTAGACAACTAGTAAGTTTAAACATGATATACGTTTACAGCGGTGTGCATTTACCTCTTTTATATACAACTGAGGGTTAAGGGTCTTGCACAGGTGCCCATAGTGGTGGCTTGGTGGTGCTGGGAATTGAACCCCAGTCTTTTTGCTATCAGTCCAATACTTTAACCATTTCCTACTTATATACAAGTATTTTTACATTTTAAGTGAAGTGTAGGAGCTGGAGTTTTTTTAATGGGGCATTAGTGATCAAGTGTTCGGGTAAGGGGTGCCAATTTGGGTGAATGAATTCCGCTCTCTGGATTGAGGTTGGTAATTAATTTCACCACTGAGGGACTTTAAACTAAGTTTAAAAGTTCTGGAAATAGATCCCATGCCTTACTAAGGACAGGACTAGGGACATAAACCTTATGGCTAGTGATCGGTGAGATCGGTTGAAATCAATGTGCTACCACATCCTGAATCAAAGGGGTCTAACAGAGCTGGCTCAGAAACTTCCAGCAGTCCAGGTTTGAGAAGATAGGAGTCTGGACTAGAAACTGTGTGGCAAATATGCTATCTAATTTTCTTGTCCTCCACCCAGTCGTTGGCAATAACGATCTGTCACTTTCTAAATCTTTGCCTGCCAACTTCTCTTTCATCCCACACACAGACTATAAGGACTGAGTGTCTGATCCTGGGTCTCAGACCCTGTGCTGTTGTAGTCAACTGTGAGTTATGTGGATTACAACATTGTTTTGGCTTTGTATTTTTGTAGTTATCAACATTTACATTTTCTGCCATTTGTCCTTATCCAGGGTGACCTACATTTATCTCTTTTATATAACTGGGCACTTGGGGGTTAAGGGCCTTGCTTGGGGGCCCAGCAGTGGGAACTTGGTGGTGCTGGGAATCAAACCACCGTTCTTTCAATTAGCACTCCAACATCTTATCCACTACGCTAGCATTTCCACCATTATACATTTACACATATTCTATTTAAAATAAAGGTATGACTACATACAGCAATAGCTGGGGAATGTAATCAATTGCTTAGGGCTCTGGGTTGTTGATTGGGGCTAAGCAGGGCCGTTAACCCTTCCTGCTTTATCATGGCTGACCTATCGCTCTGCAGAGAAATTAATAATTTATAAATAGTTACTAGCGCACACCAAAATGTAGCCCTAGATTTAGACACATACATATATGAATTAAACTGCAAATAATTTGTCAATAAGGGTTTTGTGATGTAATATGCAACAGTCCTTGGTGTTAAAACGTCTTATAAATGTGTTATAGGCACTGCGACTGCTATACCACTCATAAGAAATACAGGGTGTAAATAAGTCACGACCAAAATAAAAATAAAAGTGGCTATACAGTGTAATGCCTTTTAATACATCATTAAAGTGTGTGTAAAGCTTTATAAACGCATCAGATATATGAGAGTTGGTAATGAAAGTAACTATGACCTTTACGGAAAGCATTACAGAGATCGATTATACACATAAAGCAGGGTTTAGTTTCAGTTCGAATCTCCCTGGAGGAGCTTAGTGAACTCGCTGCTGCTATTGACAACAAAGAACATCCTCCAAAAACCTCATTTACATATTGCTTTATTCTCTCATGACTTTTCTCTCATAATATTTTACATAATTAGCCTTTGTAAATGTATTTTTGAACACACAGACCAAGTACATTAGTAATTCAGGGGCTTGATAGTGTGTAAGAGTCAGGAGTGTTTAAGTTTCCAAACCAAAACTGGTGAAATCTTATGTTAATCTATAATTAGTAGAAAAAAAAATTATAATTAAACATTTAATGTAGGAAATGTTTGCTTGTTTCCTTTTTATTTTTCTTACAGGTTTGTGCTCTGTTTAAAATTGTTTTTCTTACAGGTTTGTGATCTGTTTAAAACTCCTTTTTTCTATTTAAACGGCAAAACTGTTATGCTACATATTTTCTTACTTAAGCTGTAAAAATAAAGAAAAGAACCAAATAATAAAAAGGTCGCAAACTCTGACCTGCGTATTTGTATCAGGTAAAAACGTGGCTGATAAAGTAAAGAAAATGGTGTAAACTTGTAAAGTTATAGTGTGTTTAAATCTATGATGCGCAGATACAAAAAAAAAAAGCTTTGGTGCGTGATGTCATTATCCGGTTACCGTATGTACCTTTAACTCTCGGTAAAGTCAAACCTTTACACTTAACTGTAAATCCAGCTGCATCAGGTGACCTAATTAACTCCCAAAAAGATCATCATCCCCACTAATCTAACGGTACAGATCAGCAGGAGAACCTCTATTTTTTTGGAATAAGGAGTTGGTGGCTGAGAAACATTTGCTTTGGTAATGACAGCTTTCTGGATGTGGTGTCAGCTTTTACAGTTAATTACACAAACCAATTAATAAAGCATCCATTTTAAAAGTCTACTTTAAGGCACTTTTTGTTAACAACTTAGTCGTCAACAGAAAAAGAAAAACATCTGTATCATTTTAGAAATTTTAGGTAATTAAATGATGAGCGAATCTTTTATTTTATTTTATTTTATTTTAATGATGTTTCAGTTTTATTAAAGATAAAGTGAATCGTGTTTTTAAAAGGTCAGGTTAGATTTCCTACAATGAAATATCCTCATTAAAGCATGCAGTAACGATCCTATGTTCCACTGTGCTTTTGGCGTGTGGTGTCACTACATAACCTTTTCAATTCGGAGCTTGTGTTAAAGTGAATTGGAAAAAAAGGTTAATGGCGGAGATGTTGTGTTTTAAGGTCACTTACCTCCACAGGCTTCAAAGAAAGAACAATGGAATGAAAGAAAAAATGAGTTAGTGTTTTGATTTTATAGGTTGTCTAAGAAATGGAAAAATGTTATAAGTGAACACATGGTAGAGGTGCTGTGTACTGAATTAATTACTCACCACAGTGCTGACTCATCTCAGAACGAACATACGCTCGAATTTCATCCTCCTACACAGAATAGAACATGGATTAATAAAAAAAACTGAAGGACTGAAGAGTTATTATAGATTATATATATATATATATATATCAAGATTTAGCTTGGAGTGTTGTATTTATGACCAGTTGCTGTGATGTGATCAATGTCACACTGTTCTTCTGTTTATAAAACTTCAAGTCCAGTGGTGTGCAGTGCGGGTCAGTAAGTCCGTCTCTGCGGTTCTAAACACTGTCACAATCACTGAGCTACATTTACAACCTAAATTCTAATATTAGTTCCATTAAATGGTATTAATTTATTCCAACAGTTTATTCTCTTCATTTCGTAGTGTTTCTCTCGCTGCACTGCTTCCAGTACGTGTATGTGGATGTTACATTTGTCCAATCAGATTTCAGTGCTGCCATGTTAATCTAATCTGCCCACAGTCTTCAGAATCAGTAGTGCTGCCCATGTAATTTAAACTACATAGGCACAGGGACTTTTTCTTAACTAATCAGATGCCACATTTGTCTCACAGGGCCAGCTTATTGGCCCACAATAACCTTGGCATTTTTCCGTCCTCTGATTGGTCAATCAGAGCAAAACAGTTACAGCCAAGTTTGACTAGCAAAACACTTCTTAGCCGTCCTGCACACTTTAATTGAGGATGGAAATTTTGTCTATAAATAATCAGCATCTCTGAAGATGTATTTTACTGAATTTTCTTATGTGTTTGTAATGTTATTAGATTAATATTGATTCTGAACTGCTCCAGATGTTGTATGTGGTACAGTTGTGGTTGTAGTGTAGAGGATTGGGGGATTTGTGTTAACGGGTTTCCTTGCTTTAATAAAAATGGTTTTTACTTTCAATATGTGAAATGTCTCTCTGTCTGTAATTCCACGCTGTGTTATAGTGTGTGTTTGTTTAGTATTGATGGTTTCTATGATTGTGATGTGATTGTGGTGGTATTAAGAGGCGTATCAGTCGCGTAAATCCACACTAAAGACCCAGTTACCGAATGCAACGCCCACCACTGCTTAAGCCAATCTATGAGCTCAGAGATATCGACATATCTTATAAAGCACTGGCGCTTTACTGAACTGGAGAAAGTGTAGATTTAAAGTCACTTAGGGCTGTTAGAATTTTTAGCAGTTTTTAGGTTTTAATCAAGTTCACTAAGGGAAATATATTTACAGAAAAATGTATTTTTTGTTTCACACAAATGTTTCCATTTTTAAAAAACTGTATAATACTATAATTAATACTACTTCAAATACTTAGACTACTTAAAATAGCAATATTAACTTAGGAAATCTCTCGCTTTAAAAACAATCAAATTATAAATTCACACTATCTCTGCGTCTACTGTGACCAGACCTTTACCCGAAATAGCCGAGCATATCGCACATATCATACGGCTCATGTGGAGATTTTATTTCGCATATTTCCTCATCGCCTTTTTAAAATTAATTTCTGGTGAAACCATGTGTGATGTGTGCATGTGTGTGTGAAATTGTGCGCTCAGACCGTCATGCCCGGCTCTCCCTGCTCTCCTTTCGCTCCATCGAGACCGGTTTCCCCCTGTCACATAATAGAGTCATAATGTGGGTGAGAAACATCAGTAAATTACCATCGGTTAACTTCATTATAAAAATAGAGAGAGAATATTACGCATTCATGTCTGCACACTGACCTGTTCTCCTCTTTCGCCGGGGATTCCTGGAATACCACGAGGACCAACCGAAGCAGGGCCTGGAGGACCTCGTTCACCCTGAGAAACAAAGTGTATATGACTGTAATTTACAGGAGAAATTACACAGATTTTAATGAATAATAAATTACTTTCACTAATTATTAAAGATGCTAACATTTATAGAATTTGGCAGAACTATTGCATTTTAATCATCTACCAAGTTCATCAGTCAAAGAACTGAAGATTCAGGGTGTTAAATTCTCTCGCTCTTAAACCCAGAGCTAAAGTTCACTTGATAAAAACAATATTGCAAAGGTTTGTCATTAACATGGTTTCTGTTGTTTGTTTCTGTTCCCATGTCCTGGTTTGCACTCTACTCTTTGTCTGTGTTGATTAGTTTTAAAATAAAGATTATGTAGCTGTGACCATCTTTGTTCCTGAACCACACTAAAAATAAATATATTAAATTTCACTCACCATCCAGCTTTCCTCAATTACACAGTTATAATACTTCCTATCCTCCCTATTCTGTATCCATGTCTGTCAGAGATGACCGCCATCTTCTAGTCTCAGTATGACTAAAAGGGGTGGGCCTTTATATCACACCTGCACCAATAATTAACCACTATAGAACGGAAGCTTTTTTTTTTAACTCCACTCTTCGGTGTCGCCAAAATGACAACTTATTTTCTTTGAAGAGAAACAACTCAGAGTCCTTTATGAGAAAAAACATTAAGAGGAACCAAATCAGTCACTTCAGCTTTGCTTATCCTAAACCGTATCTTTTTAAAATAATGCTTTGCAATAATGCACATGGTTAAAAAAGATATACACACTACCTTATATTAAATTAAATTGATGAACAAATTGGTCCAGACAACGTCTGAGAATTTTGACAGTATTTTAAGAAGTACACCATTTTGTACTTTTATCACTTTGTCATAGATAAAAGAGATCAAAAGCCTCCAGAAAGGCCGAGATAAAGAAATCACATCATTATGCCAAATAATAAGAAGGAGCTGTTTTATTTGATTTGTCGCATGATAGAGGTAGAGAGATTGTAGTACCTTATTTACATTTACAGCAGATAGCTTTATCCAGAGCAACTTCCTGTTATCTCTACCTTATTTAATCCAGCTGAGAAGTAAAGGGTTAAGGGATCAGCAGACCAACATCTTAACCACTGAACTACCACTTCACTTCACTGCTAGCATTTGGCAGACACACCTCTCCAGGGCGATTTACGATTTAAGTGGTAGCTTAGTGTTAAAGGTGTTGGACTGCTAACCGAGACATAGTGGGTTCAATCTCCAGCACCCTCAAGATCGCCACTGCTGGGCCCCTGAGCAAGGCCCTCAATGCAGTTGCTCAATTGGACAGAAATTAGATGAATGTAAGTTGCACTGGATATAGGTGCTATAAATAAAAAATTAATTAATTAAATATATCAAATGTAATGTATAGGTTTACAAGGCAGGAATTCAGGAATTCATATTAGTGTCAAACTTAACAGACAAAAATGTATTTTGATTAATATTTTGAAAACGTTATATTTAATTTTGTTTTATTTCGCGTTGTTTGTTGCTTTAGCTATAAAGCAGCAGCAGAAAAGGCTAATTAAACAAAACAATCAAGCACTGGTACATTTTTATTCTCACTACATCAAACTACACATTTTCTCCTGGGGTTTACATTCCATTACCTCTAATGCATCCTGATTAACCGTTAAACTGTGATATTTTAACAACCGACCTCGCAATAATCTCTCCTAACTGCATTAATGTGCAGTTTACACGGACTACACAGATGATGGATAGGTCTTTCAGGGCTGATTTATATTCCTAAGGAGATGAAGGCAAAGATGTCTGCTGAGACACAGAAGGGGGTTACGGGTAAATTTAGCTTGCAGACGCTCACAGCACAGCAGATGTGTACAGCTTCAACGACGTGCCATGCGTCAAAGATGGAGCTTGCAGGGGAGGGTGTGAAGTGGAGCTCGGGGGTGTATAACGGATGAGTGTAAAGGAGACGGCATGATGTTTATAAATAATTAGCAGTATTACTCGAAGATCTGGACATGTGCAAAAATGATAGTAGGGACTGTCCAGAAATTATCCGTAAAAAACAGCGTGGAAAAACTATTTGTATTGTAGCTCAGAATTCCATCCGAGCAGGTTTTTATCCTTTAACCCTATCCTATATTTTTATGTTCCCCAATACATTAGATATAGTTGCATAAGCATACACAAGAAAAGAGAAGAAGCGTTTGCAGAATGTTATATAATAACACAAAGATTGAATAATAATCTGTATGTTGGTTATCAGATATCGGTTTTGCAATACTGAATACATCGCTAAATGGTAACTTGTGGCCGTTTTAAAAAGTGCACGAAAGACTGCCATTACAGCACTCTGTAAAGAGAGACAAGTCAATAAGAGCGCTAATACTAAAAATGTGTAAGGTTTATGTTTCTTGTTTCATGTTTGTTTCCTGTCATGTTTGTGTTTATGTTTTGTTCATGTATCATGTTTATCTTGTTTCATGCTTATGTTTTTGTTTATGTCTGTGTTTACTTCCTGTTTTGTCCTGGTCACGTGATCCTTGTTCCCCATGTGTTTCTGTCATGTGGGCCCCTTGTTTAGGTGTTCATGTTCCTATTAGTTGGTTTTATGTATTTATAGCTCGTGTTTCCCTTTGTCTTGGTCGAAGATTCGTTGTGTCCCTGCAGTACCGCTGGTGTGAGTTTATGTCAAGTTCATGTTTGTCGTTTTCTTTGTTTGTCATAAATGTTTAAGCTAAGCTAAGCTTAGTTAAGTCAAGATTAGTTTATGTTTATTGCCAAGTCAAGTTTAGTTTATGTCTTGTCATGTTGTAAATAAACTGCACCTTTGGGTTCTAAAATACTACTCGCCTCAGTAAAGTTCTTTAGAAAACACAATTTGATTTGCTTTAATTCATATGCTTTACTTGACATATCGGTCAATTACGTAGGAATACTGTAGGTGGCTACCTGATGCCCAAAAATTACAGACACCCTAATTACCCAACTTTATTTGTGAGAATGTAAAAGCATTGGATTATAGAATATGAAATTGGAGATACTTTTTATTAGCCTGTCTGGAGGACACAAAATCCCTGGAACGTCGGGCGAACGATTTCGCAAGCCCTGCCCTGATTACCTCCCTAAAGCTAGACACTTAATGACAGTGCACTTCCATCCATCCATCCATTTTCTCCCGCTTATCCATGGCCAGGTCGCGGGGGCAGCAGTCTAAGCAATGATGCCCAGACTTGCCTTTCCCTGGCCACTTTCTCCAGCTCTTCCGGGGGATTCCGAGGCATTCCCAGGTCAGCTGAGAGACATAGTCCCTCCAGCGTGTCCTGGATCTTTCCCGGGGCCGATTCCCGGTGGGGCATGCCTGGAACACCTCCCTAGGGAGACATCCAGGAGGCATCCGAAATAGATGCCCAAGCCACCTCAACTGGCCCCTTTCGATGTGGAGGAGCAGCGGCTCTACTCCGAGCTGCTCCCGAGTGACGGCACTTCTCACACCCTATCTCTAAGGGAGCGCCCCGCCACCCTGCGGAGGAAACTCATTTCGGCCGCTTGCATCCGAGATCTCACCTTTCATTCAGAGATGAAATCCTGTGGCCCCCAGACTCCCTCCAGCCTCTGGCTACGCCTAGAAATTCTGTCCATAAATGTAATGAACAGAACCGGAGATAAAGGACAGCCCTGTCGGAGTCCAAAATGCACCGGGAACAGGTCTGACTTACTGCCGGCAATGCGAACCAAGCTTGCCTTCTCCAAGTCCACAAAACACATGTGGACTGGTTGGGCAAACTTCCATGAACCGTCAAGCACTCTATGGAGGGTAGAGAGCCGGTCCAGTGTTCCACGACTAGTCCCCCTTCTTGAAAAGAGGGACCACCACCCCTGTCACCCAAGCCAGAGGCACTGTTCCCGACTGCCCCACAACGTCCAGAGACTTGAGGTACTCAGGGCGAATCTCATCCACATCCTTGCCACCGAGGAGCTGCTGAACTACCTCAGTGACTTCAGCTTGGGTGACGGATGCATCTACCTCTGTGTCCTCGGCCTCTGCGGAAGGTGTGCCAGAGGAATTGAGGAGATCCTCGAAGTATTCCTTCCACCGTCCGACAATATCCCCAGTCGAGGTTAGCAACTCCCCACCTCCACTGTAAACAGTGTTGGCCGGTAACTGCCTGCCTCTTTTGAGGCGTTAAATGGTCTGCCAGAATTTCCCCGAGGCCAATCGATAGTCCTTCTCCATGGCCTCACCGAACTCCTCCCAAACCCAAGTTTTTTGCTTCCACAACCACCCTGGCTGCTGTACTCACTTGGCCTGCCGGTACTCATCAGCTGCCTCAGGGGTCCCACAAGCCAGCCATGCTCGATAGGACTCCTCCTTCAGCTTGACAGCACCCCTTACTTCCACCACTGGGTTCGGGGATTGCCGCCACGAGACCTTACGGCCACAGCTCCGGATGGCCGCATCAACAATGGAGGAGGAGAACATAGTCCATTCGGACTCAATGTCCCCAGCCCTTCTCGGGATCTGATTGAAGCTCTCCCGGAGGTGGAGTTAAAGACCCCCCCTAACAGAGGGTTCTGCCAGACGTTCCCAACAGACCCTCACAATACGTTTGGGTCTGCCAAGTCTGTCCGGCATCCTCCTCCGTAAGCGGATCCAGCTCACCACCAGGTGGTGGTCAGTTTGACAGTTCTGCTCCTCTCTTCACTCGAGTGTCCAAACATACGGCCGAATGTCAGATGACACGACCACGAGGTCGATCACTGATCTCCAGCCTAGGGTGCTCTGGTACCACGTGTACTGATGAGCACCCTTTGCTTGAACATAGTGTTTGTTATGGACAAAACTGTGACACTGGCACAGAAGTCCAACAACAAAAAACACCGCTCGAGTTCAGGTCGGGGAGGCCGTTCCTCCCAATCAGTGCACTTGCAGATTGATTTACTTATTTTTATTTATTTTTAGTTTTGGACCCCTGTATAGATATCTGGGACTGTTTTATATTGAATCTTTCTGCCTCTAGTAAAGTAAAGCTACTTTACTAAAAAACGCTATTTTTAAAAAAATATTATACTAAAAAGTTTTTTTGTGGTAAAGTTTGGAATTAAACATGATGCACATCTAAGAGTCAGTTAGTTAATTAGTAAGTGAAGTCCCTGTTCATCGACACACACACACACACGCAGACAATTTGAGCATCTTCATGTGCATACCTTCTGTCCCTGAAGTCCTTCAGGACCTTTAACTCCAGCAGAACCTTGAGGACCTGTCAGACCCGGAGGCCCATCCACACCTCGAGGACCCGGTGGGCCGGGGATGCCAGGAGGGCCCTTAAACAAAATGAGAGGGAGAGAGTCAGAGCTCAGAACAAATTATTAAGGCAATGATTCAAAAAAAAATTACCTACTGGCTTTAGGAAAAAGTAATAACTTACCCGTTCACCTTTTTCTCCTTGCTCTCCCTTTGGTCCCATTAGACCATCAAATCCTCGGTCACCCTGAGCACAAACACACACATAATTTAATGGGTAGCTCAGCAACATAACTCCGGATTAGGCAACATTACAGAGCATTTCAAAATGTGGTTATTTAACAATAAATTATAGACTTTTTATGAATATTTAAAAACAGTAAAATATTAGCAAATTATTACTATTTTAATTTTTCTGTCTTAGATACAGAACATTGTATAAAATAAATAATATCAAGCTGTTTTTCTTGTTGAAGGCACAATTATAAAAAGTCTCCAGTGTCCTATGAGGTTTAGTAAAGTTTTCCAGCAGGGACACGTGATTGGTATATTCTGTTGGTCATGTGACATCAAGAGATTTAATCGCTTTATAGTTTGATGTCATATAAAAAAAATTTAAGAAACGCTACATTAGAAACATCACAAAATGAATGGTGAAATGTATTTCGACCAATCATGGGCAATATGCAGATGAGTAGGGCACGATGACCTGAAGGCACTGATGTAAAAGATTGTGGTTGCTATGGTGATGATATATTTATATTATTGCGTTCTGATAGTGAATAATATTAACTTAAGGTTGTAAAAATAGAACATTTATGCTTAGTTTGATGTGTTTAAATGTTGTTTCTATTTTTATTAGGCATTAAAAAATGTTTTATATTATTTTATAAAAATACACATTCAGAGGTACGAATATTGTTTATAAATCTACATACTTTAGGTCCGATGAGTCCCTCTTTCCCTGGAGCTCCGGTGGCTCCTGAAGGTCCTACATCACCCTGCAACAGAATTTACATTAAAGATGGTGGCAAAAATAGTTTATTTACGTATTAAAATTGCTGTGTGTGTGTGTGTGTGTGTGTGTGAAAAAGATACCGATTCTCCTTTTCTTCCAGGTAAACCTGATCTGCCATTTAATCCAGGATCCCCCTGGAAATAAAATCCCATTATTCTCCTCAATTAGAAAGACATTTCAGTGTCATCATATATCACTCAATCACACACCTCCTTTCACTATCTCACTCTCTCATTCACAGTGTCTCTCTCTCAATTTTTCATTCACACTCTCTCTCATCCCTGTCATCCCCCATCATTCCTGTCACTTTCTCGCTCTGTCATTCACCCTCTTTTATCCCATCATTTGCACTCTCTCACCCTGTCATTCACACATATTTACCCAGTCATTAACACTTATTAACCCTGTCATTCACACTAACTATTTCATTAACACTCTCTCATTCTATTATTCACACTCTCACACCGTCATTCAAAATGTCTTTCACCCCATCACTCACACTCTCTCATACACTGTCATTTACACTCCCTCATCATAACATTTCCACTTTCTCACCATCATTGACTCTCTCACCCTGTCATTTAAGGACACTTACCCTTTCATTTAGACATTTTCAACCTGTCATCCACACTCTCTCTTTCTTTCGCTCGGTCAATTCACTCTCATCCGATCATTTGCACTCTCACCCTGTCACTTACACACTCTCTCATCCCATTCACACTCTTTCTCCTACCCTGTCATTCACACGCACTCTCTCCATCATTCACACTCTCTTACCCTGTCATTCACCCTCTCACCCTGTCACACACTCAGTCACTCTCTCAAACACTCACCCGTTCTCCTTTTTGTCCCTCTGGTCCGCACGCTCCTTTAGATCCTCGCTCTCCCTGTAAATCCAATGAGGTTGTCAGTCAGGATGTGACAAAAATAATGAAAGTGTGTATCCAGCTATAGGAAAATGTCTCAGTAGACTAAGGCAATATTTATCCGTCAGTCTCATGCGTGCACGCGTCAAACACACCTCCATCACTGTCGGCCCCACATGTGACTTTAAGTAAATGAGTTCGGGTCAGTAAGGTGGAGATATTGAGTGTTTTGTCAGTTTAATGTGAATTACAGATGCTTACTTAAAGCAAGTGCTCCGAGTGCGTGTGTGTGTGTGTGTGTACGCAGATACATTGTACATTGTGATATGAATAAACATTGTGTGTATGTTTTTTTTCCAATAAACTGATATAGAATAATATCAGTATCAGGCCACCATTTATGTCTATATTAGCAGCTTGTTGGTTGAGGTATTGGACTGCTGATTAGATAATGGCTTTAATTCCCAGCACCACCAAACTGTCAACTTACATTTATCCCCTTTATACAACTGAACAATTAGGGGTTAGGGGCCTTGCTCAGGGGCCCAGCAGGGGAAACTTGGTGGTGCTGGAAATCACACCCCGATCTTCCAATTTGCAGTCCAACACCTTAACCACCATGCTACCACCCCCCGCCTCCTACACACACACACCGTACTAGCCTTAAGAGGATCTGCCTTTGACATAACTAATGATAGAACACAGACACACATGTGCTACTTTTAGCTTGAATTACTTTTCATAATTTTACTTTTAATTTTTTATTTCAGGAATATTAACATCATCAGCATTCACTCCAAATGTAGAACAGTAAGCTAATGGGAATTCCTATAAACTGCGTATTAAAGGCTTAAAGCAAATATATATATATATATTGTAAGGTATAACACAACACACACACCTACACACACACACAGTGCAACACTACAGCCAATGTTGTCCCAATTCATGTAAATATTAAATCTGATTTGGAACTGTGTTTGAGTCGCTGAGCAGAATTTATAATGCAAGTGTGTGTCAAAGTGTGTGGTGTGTGCATCAGTGTGTGTATGTATTTTAGAAAAAAAAAAGAGGACGGTGTGATCTGCTTCGATATGGAGTGCACCGATTCATACTCTTGACAAACTTTTCATTTTTCAACCCCCACTTAAGCCAGCCAATCAAACACACACACACACACACACACACTCTAAAGCAAAGTAATTACACAGACCTTAGGTCCTCGTATGCCCATGACTCCAATCTCTCCCTTGTCTCCTCTCATGCCAGGGAGGCCATCTTTTCCAGGTGTACCCTAAAGAACACACACACACACACACACGTTAAATTGAGGGTAGAAGTAGGATTATGGAGATAATAGACATGAAATAGGAAAACAGCATTTCATACAGCTTCTCCTGGAACTCCAGGCAGTCCCGCTTCTCCCTGTAAATATAAACACTGAATCAGGTCACACTTTTAATTATGTATGTGACTGTAGGTGCTTTTAAAAGATGCAATAAATATCCTAAAAATAAAGCTTTATATTAAAACAATACAGTTATACGAATCTAATCAGCAACGTAACTTTATTTCTCTTAATAAATAACACAATATTATTTTTTAAATAAAACAGTGTAATTTTCTTTATTAGCCCGAGAAAAAAAACAAGGATAGAAATCAAAATAATAAAAACATGGCAGAAATTATTTTTCCAAACCCACACCGTCTGTCCGTCTTTGTATCTCTGTCAGTCTGTCTATTTATCTGTTTATCTATCTGTCCGTCTATCTACCTATATGTCTGTCTGTCTGGTCAAAAGTTTGTGGACAACTCACCAGCACAGTCACATTATTGTGTCTTCTCCAAACTGTCCCAGTTACACATTTGTTTTGAATGTCTTTGTGTGTTACATTAGTCCTTCACTGGAACTGTGAGACTTAAACTCTGTTCCAGCATGACAATGTTCCTGTGCACAAAACCCCTGATCTCCATGAAGACATGCTGTGTTATGAAGAGTCCTGATTATGACTAAAGCACTTAATACTGAATACTGAACTGGAACCCCGACTGAACCCCAGACCTCCTCACCACAACATTAGTGTCTGATCTCATTAATACTATTGTGGCAGAACGAACACAAATCCACACAGTCACATGACCCAGTCTAGTAAAAAATAAGTCTGTTTCTGTAGTTCGTTATAAAGAATACTTAAAAACAAAGAACACAGAAAATGTCTCCAATGTCCTAAAGACTTTCCTTTCAAGGCCTTTCTCCGGGGCCCAGCAGTGGTAACATGGTGGTGCCAGGAATTGAATCCACTAAATCTTCTGTTCAGCAAGCCAACACTTTAGCCATTAACCTTCCACTTACCAAAAAAAAATAGAGATAACTTGCAGAACTTGCAGAAAATTCACCTCATCTGAATAAAATCTTTCTAACGAATCAGATTAAAGTCTAAACAAAAAAAATCACTACTAAACTAGAGGAATCAGTTAATGAGGTGAGTTCAACTGCTGTACACTGTGAAAGAGAACAACGGCAGCAGTAGCTCTATAATCTGTCAGGGTTTCTGCAGGTATCATCAACCCTAATTTAACGCTTTGTAATGCTTTTTTTTTAATTGTTAATGCCATAAAGAGCCCACGACTAACCACAGACACTATATTAGAAAGTATATAAAATGTTAATAATAGTATACATCCTTCACCTGGTTGACCAGCAATGTGCTGCAATTTCCCATGTTTTTGCTACATTTACTTTCTCCGTGTTAAGGTGTCGTCCCGCTGCTGTCCAAAAATCCGGGGCTACCGAAATGTAGCGTTTTTCTCACATTAAAGTACAATTTTGCAACAGCAAATCAGTTGTAAAAGTCTATTATTGTTTCTTCAAAACTTACCAAAATTTTAATCTCCTTAGAGATGAAATTTAATGCTTTTTAATGTCATTTAAGGTCTTCATTTTCCCAAAATCTATTTAATAACTGTGTTTTTTCTTATTTAGCTGACATTTCTATCTGGATCCATCTGATAAATTAAAAATTTAGCTACTTAAACCAGCACTTATTTTTATATGTATAAATATATACGCTATACATTCCTTGACAATGTAAATATAAGTTTATATTTACAAATGAACTGACTTTATGGTGACTGTTGAAGAAATGCTGATTCTATTCCAGACACTGGATAATTGCTTCACGCTTGCAGAACTGATTTAATGTGTTTTTTTGTTAGCCTGACCCGTCATTAGCCTGAAGGCTTACTGCTTATTTTTGAACTGTTTCTACTGTAAAAAAAATCAAGCTTGAAGTTAGATGGCCAGAAGTAGAATTGGAAACATCGCGGTTATTACAACAGCTCTGTTACATAATTATATACACCGGTTTGTTCAACATAATATCATGTGCAACACCTTCTGACCAATCGGATTGAAAAATCACCGTTCTGCTGTTATGTACAAAATGTTCTACAGGTAAACTGCCATACGAGACATGCTGTAGTGTTTCTACTGCTGTGATGTCTCAGATTCTCCAGGCTACAGCACATGAGGATAATTTTGGAAATACAAAGGTGACAGCTCATTTTATATGACAGGTGACATCATCAGTCTGGTCTCTTATGTGGTTAGCTGTGAAAGGTTCAGGATGGTTTCTGGATGTTGAATCTGCCCACCGCTTCCTGGGCAGTGTAAAATGACACCGGGCCATTAATCAAGCTCCAGAAGAGAGCTGCTCCTTATTGATCTTATTTACACAACAGCACACGCTGACAGCAACAGACAACGCTGTTATTTTATATATATATATATATATATATATTATGGGTATCATTCTATTATTTTTTATTATAATCTGTAGTTATAATAGCATAAAATAAGATTAACAATAAGATTGTCCGATAATCTGTTTTTACGCTATCTAAGCCTTCTTTTTTATCGGATATCAGTTTTGTTGTAATATCAGACGTGTGCAAAATCACTATCACAGCAATGCCTTATAAGGAAAGAGAAGTGGACAGCGTTTCTAATGCCCTCATTATGCACATGACTTTAAACCTAAATTCTAATAAAATGTCTGTAATCACAATCTAAATTGAAGCCTTTACAGAAAGCTTGCCAGAACATACCTTCTGTCCTCCTGGCCCACGAGCACCTTGAAACCCAGGTGAGCCCCTTTCACCAGCCTCTCCGCGCAGACCCTACACACAGACATTTAGTACCAAACAATACACACACACAATCTGCCTGTCCAGATATATCTGTATACTGTATAATCTGTCTCACCTGTAACCCTGGTGGACCCTCTTGACCTTTAACACCCTTTTCACCTTGTAATCCTTTTGCACCGCGCTCTCCCTGAGGAAACACATATACCTTTTACTTGTTGCGTAGATATTCATGGAATAATGTAGAAACGCTCGGAAAAGGCAGACGCTACCGATGCCTCAGAGCCGCACAAACAGACTGAAAAACAGCTTCTTTCCTGTGGCTGTTTCTGCACTGAACAGTATTTTCTATACTTTGCACTACCTTATCATTATGCATCTTTGCACAAGCTATAACTATCTATTGTTACATCTCTACATTCTATCCATATACCTCTGTACATTATTTACCCTCAACCCCATACCCTATTTATTACACTGATATTTATTGTAAATAAGCCACTTATGCACTTCTGGTTAGATGCTAACTGCATTTCATTGGCTCTGTACACGTACCTTGCACAATGACAGTAAAGTTGAATCTAATCTAATCTAATCTAATCTAATTTGATGAATTAAAGAATACAAAGCCACGATTTCACAAAGTAAGGAATTTGAATTGTCATGAGACAATCAGTGAGAGCGAGAGATCCTAAAGATCCTAAAATTAACCAACCACAATTCTAAAAGTTAAAAAAAAAACCTACTAAGCATTTATCCACCAAAAACAGAATAAATACTCAAACTTTTGAATGCTAAACTAAGAAAAAACAATACCTTCCTACACAGAAAGTCAGAAGGGTGTCCTAAAACCTGAGCCCTTAGAATAATATCACATTTGCATGGCTGCTTATATATATATATAGATATATATATAGATAGATATTATATATCTATATCTATATATATAATATATATATGTGTGTGTATACACAATTTTAAAAACTCACATCATGAAGATATTTCAGGTTATAAAGTAAGTTTAGGACAGAAATGTCCGTGGCTCCACTCTTACTTCAGCTTCATCCAGAGATAAAAAAAACTTAAGTAAAATCCATTAAATTGTAATAAATGCTGCAACAGATCATAAAATTGCTAAGTGCTCTCTGCAAGTACTACATTTACTACACACTTCCTAATCTAATGAGGAACAACCATAATTAAAATCTGGAATATATCTTGTTAGTTAGTTAGTTTAGTGTTATTATTTAATTACTAATAAGCTACATCATTTTGACAGAGTAAAATTAAAACCTTTTTATGAGTTTTTTAATTATTACTATACAAAAGGAAAAAAGTTGCTGATTCAAAACAAAACTGTAATTAAAACAATGTACACGCCTGTACTGAACCTTGTAGCAGGTCAACATGTTCAGAGGTGAGACATGAACGTAGCCTAGTGACAGTCAGTCCAGCAGCAGAAAACAGATGCTTTACAGCACTGAAGCTGCAGAGATATTGATGTGCTACTTTTCCAGGGTCGCTGTAGCTCGTTCTAATGCTACATCATTGGGGTGGATGCTGTCTTGAAGGCATATATACTTTTGGAGTGTTTACAAAAAACTTGGTAATGTTTAAGTTCAGAATGTTTATTTTGGAATTGGGCTGACATTATAGGCACCCCCTGCTGGTAACTAATACATAGGGAAATCCATTAAATACTGTCGATTCAAGACAGTCAATGCAACACAATGTCTCCTTATTGATAAGTATGTTTGCTTGATTAAATTACACATGATTGACAAAATTATTAATGATCAATCATTAATAATCGATTAATCATATCATCCCGAAACAATTGCATATTTATACTGTACTTTTGTTTGTTTTAAGTGATACTGAACCCACCGTTTCACCCTTATTTCCTTTCTCCCCGGCGGGCCCAGCCACCAACAGAGTTTCACCCTACAAAAGACAAAACAACAAGTCAGTAAAGTTAAAGCATTGGCTTATATTTCCTAAATAATCATTTCTTTATTGAAAATCAAAAGTAAGACCTTCACCTTTTCTCCTTTCTCTCCTTGAGGTCCTGCTTCACCCTGCAGTCATGCAGAAACATGTTTACTACACGTCATGAACGATAATCAACTAAATCAGTAAAAGCTATTTGTAAGCATCTCTTACCTTTTCTCCTCTGCCTCCTTTGCCACCCGGAAATCCCTGCACACATCAGTGTTGTGTATTACATCATATATATTATGATTTTTAATAGTGTATATAACATATATAGCATTTGGCATATAAAGCAATTGGAAGACACCCTCCTCCAGCGCGATATCAATTATAATATATATAGGACTACAGACATGTCCATAGTTCCACTCTTACTTTAGTTGCAGCTAGGCAGTCCAGGTTATGCAAAATCGTCATTAAATGCCTGAAATTGTTGGCAAATTGGTGCTTGTTTATGCGAACGACAATCATGCAATGTAAATGATTGAAGACGCAATTTGAGATAATCACCAAGTCGTTGCAGAGGCTGTGAAATATTTAGTATGTTAAATATCTGGACCGGTCTGCGATTCAACATTGACATTGATGGGAAGATCATTCCACCATTTTGGTGCCAGAACAGAGAGAAGTCTTGACGCAGACCTACCTTGTGTCCTAGGGGATGGTGGAACAAGTCGAGCGGTACTTGTTTAATGTTAAACAAATCACTACAACACACCTTCTGTGTATTTAATGCACTTTAGGCGTCATTAAATTAATTCTCCTTTCAGCTTTTCCCTTTTAGGGGTCACCACAGTGAATCATCTGTCTCCCCCTACCCCTATTCTCTACATCCTCTTCACTCACACACACTAACTTCATGTCCCGTTTATCACATCCCTATACCTCCTCTCTGGTCTTCCTCTTTACCTTCTGCCTGGTAGCTTCATTACTATAGGCATCATTAAATACATACCTATTATAATGTAGTGTAGTTATTGATGGTGCTGGGAACCCATGATCTTCTAAACAGCAATTCAACACTTTAACCACTAAGCTACCACTTTCCATGCATTGGGAACAGATGTCTTGCTTTTCTTTTCAAAAGCTAGCAAATAAAATCTTATTTATAAATGTAACTCCTACAAAAAGTAGAAAGTAATATTGTGTATATCGAAGTGCTCAGCACATACAGGAGCTCCTCCTAATGTCTTCGATTGCGGTATTGCATTCACGAATAGGTTTGGGTTTTCTCAGTTCTTGTGTCCATGTGCTCCCGTTAAAGAGCAGGCTTGTGATTACTGTTCCTCATGCTCAGGGCACTCTAAACCCGAGCTTGATTTAATAATATTCTGCCTCATTTACATGCCTTATTTACACACAACTGTTATGGATACGTCCAGAGGAGGGACAGTGAATATATCGGTAGGAGATGTTAGAAATGAAGCTACCAGGCAGAAGGTAAAGAGGAAGACCAGAGAGGAGGTATACGGATGTGATAAACGAGGACATGAAGTTAGTGTGTGTGAGTGAAGAGGATGTAGAGAATAGGGGTAGGGGGAGACAGATGATTCGCTGTGGAGACCCCTAAAAGGGAAAAGCAGGAAGGAGAAGAAAAAGAAGATTTACACATAACTGTTAAAAATAATACAACTATGTAACATTTTTTTATCACATAACAGTACAGTGTGTCCCATAACTTCAGACTCCTAATAGTAAACATAAAACAATTTAACATATTTATAACAAAAATAAAATTACACTACATTATAAAAGATATATATTTAACGGTGCCTGAAGTGTATTAAATACACAGAGGGTGTGTTGTAGTGATTTGTTTAACATTAAACAGGTAAAAAGTTCACTTTTGTCATAGAAAAATCAGTTGTAATGCAACTCTTCTACTGAACATCTAACAATATTAGACAACACACAGCACACAGGAACCTAGAGGGACCTCTCATAACCTCATAGAACACCTCTCATCTGTCAGGGAAAACACTTTTACACTCGCTGATGACAGACGCACTAGAGCTGTGAAACCGTATTGTAGTGTAATAGCTGCCTTCAGGGCACCTTGAGGATTTTTTAGGCTAGTATAAAATATGAATAATAAATAAAAAGTTACACACAAATATAAAAATAAAAATAGAGATGAGAATAGATAAAAAATGAATAGTTATTAGTATGACAGCGAGTAGGAGAGGAGAGTGTATACTGTCTATACGAGCAGTGTGACTCTCCTATCCAATCTGTTACTTGTTCCCTTGAACACACAGCGATATTGAACTCTCTATTTTTAAGGCAGGACCAGTCACGGTGATGGAGACACAGACAGAACTAATAGGGCTTTTTTGGGGCACAGCGTGATGAAGATTAATAGGACAGAGCAACAGGCAGAGACACTGGTGCCAAAGAGATTCGATGGATGGAAAGGCTGGCTACAGCAAATAAGATAAACACGTAATGTAGACAAAAGGAGAGCAGGAAATGCACTCATAATTACCGGAGGTCCTCTTTCTCCATCTATTCCAGGCCGTCCTTCTTCCCCCTACAAGCAGACGACAAGCTAATGTGATGTAAAAACGCGTCTTTATCAAAATATAACTATATACCGTCAGTTGGACAATTGGAAAATTATTATTATTTAAAAAAGAAGCACAAAAATAGATTAAAAGTTAACATGTTAAACTGCAGCTAAAGGAATTTCTTGTATACATTTCTAAATGTACACAAATTTATAATTTTTTATTTCTATCATTATTTAAGTTAGCATTTATACCCGAGGCCCAGGATCTCCTCTCTCTCCTCTCTGTCCTGGTACTCCTACAGCAACCTCACCCTAAAAATAAAAGAAAAGATTGAGATCATGAAATAAACTCAGAAAAACGTATATGTGTAATAATTATTCAGTAATTATATGGCAAACTTACTTTATCGCCTTTAAGACCAGGTGACCCTGCGCTACCCTAATAACAAAAAGAAACATTAACACAAAAAAACATTCTCTTTCACTCATTTAACTATTTAAGTTCATTTCTTTTTGCACTCACCGGTGGTCCTGGTGGTCCAGGATTACCGGGGGTTCCTGGGTTTCCTGTTTTGCCTGGAAAACCTTGCAGGCCCTTAAACACAAAGAAACATAAATAACTTGGACCAAGTCTACATCTGCTTCATTTACTATCAGCTGAATGACGTGGTAGTACAGGACATTAATTTATCTAAAAGTTAGGTTATAACTTTAAATTTTACTTTAAAAATATAGAATTAAGAAACTAATGTTGGGCTTTACTAGCAATAAAATATAGCAAGGAGTAAAATTGTGCAGTAAAATAAAACAACTAGCACAACGACTTGTTCGGCTAGCACATCTCCAAGATCATCTATAATCCTACTGTCATGTCAAGTGTCCACACTAACCCTTTCCCCTAAAGGACCTGGATTTCCCGGTTGACCTGCTTCCCCTCTCTGGCCAGCGAGTCCTGGTGTGCCTGATGTTCCCTGAGGTCCAGGTGGGCCTGGAGGGCCTGGAAGACCAGGATCACCCTTGAAAAAAAAAAACCATATGTTTATATAGTAAAAATTTTTTTTTACATATAATTAAGAGTAAATCTGAGACATGTTTGTTTGTTTGAAAAATATGACAAAGTATATTAAAACTCAGATATGAGGAAGTCTGCAGGCATTAACTGCTTTATAAAAGTTAAAAAAGGAAAGAAATAAACAATTATTACACGCTTTTATTTTAGTAACTAACATAAGGTGTTTTACATTATTACCTTACTGACATAAATTCATAATAGTTATTGAGTTAAAAGATTTGATCATAATTACTGAAGTTAAAAAAATTACAGGTACTGAGGTTCAAGATCATCATAATTACTAAGGTAAAATTTTTCATTGTTGTTACTAAGGTAAAGGATTCCATTATAATTACTGAGGTAAAAGATTCCATTATAGTTATGGAGTTAAAAGATTTCACCATAGTAAAACATTTTACCATGGTTACAGAGGTAAAGGTTTTTATCATGGTTAATGAGGTAAAGGTTTTTATCATGGTTACAGAGGTAAAGGTTTTTATCATGGGTTACTGAGGTAAAGGTTTTTATCATGGTTACTGAGGTAAAGGTTTTTATCATGGTTAATGAGGTAAAGGTTTTTATCATGGTTACTGAGGTAAAGGTTTTTATCATGGTTACTGAGGTAAAGGTTTTTATCATGGTTAATGAGGTAAAGGTTTTTATCATGGTTACTGAGGTAAAAGGTTTTTGTCATGGTTGCTGAGATAAAGGTTTTTAAAGGTCATGATGGTACCCACGGGGTAAAGGTTTTTTATCATGGTTACCGAGGTAAAGGTTTTTTGTCATGGTTACTGAGGTAAAGGTTTTTGTCATGGTTGCTGAGATATAAGGTCTTTATCATGATTACCGGGGGGTAGGTAAGGTTTTTATCATGGTTACCGAGGTAAAGGTTTTTATCATGGTTACCAGGTAAAGGTTTACCGAGGTAAAGGTTTTTATCATGGTTACCGGGGTAAAGGTTTTTATCATGGTTACTGAGGTAAAGGTTTTTATCATGGTTACCGAGGTAAAGGTTTTTATCATGGTTACCGGGGTAAAGGTTTTTATCATGGTTGCTGAGGTAAAGGTTTTTGTCATGGTTATAATTAAGTACATTTCTTTATTAGACCTGTGCAGCATAGGGGGGACTGATTTAAAAGCACTTACTGTAAAAAACATTAAGTCTTAAAGATGTGTAATATTTGCAGCGGAGTGACTCAAAGGTCAAGTGGTTAAATTCAGCACCCAGAAAAGTGTACAAAAGTCTCCCTGAGCTGTGGGTGAAATGTCTAAATATAAGACTAGGGAAAGAATAAGGCTGTGTGTTTGTGTAAGTGCATTCTGCTGTTCATTAATTTTTAAAATGTCTAAAAATTCCATTAGTCGCTGTGCATGATTCTTCCATTGCACTGGAACCTCCACTCTCTATAAATTCCACAATGCATTATAAAACCCCCAGGAACCTGAATGCCTATTATGAACTTTTTTTTACATTTGCCAGACGCTCTTATCCAGAGCGACTTACATTTATCTCATTTATACAAGTGAGCAATTGGGGGTTAAGGGCCTTGCTCAGGGGCCCAACAGTGGTGGCTTGGTGGAGCTGGGAAGCGAACCCACAATCTTCAGATTGGTAAACCAACACTTTAACCATGAGCCACCACTTCCCCTTTTTAAGCCTATCAGAATGCTCAAAACTCTCAATCTACAAACTTTATCTTATCAATGTCTTTTAGTTAGTTATGTCCTTTTAATGTTATATGTTTCCTTTACAGTCAGTTTAAGTTTGATGACTTTCAACCGTTTAATAATTTAAATTATTTGTATAACACAAATAAAACTTAAACATTTTATATCTGTCTAGTTTCTCAACACGATTAGATGATAAAACATTTCACTGAACTTGGCAACTCCTATGTCTTGTGGTTGTTTAGTATTCATGTCATGTACAATAAGTCTCTAGCGACTAACCGGACAGTTTATCTGGTTCCAATCCTACAGCAAATTAGGTTTTCACTCAATGGGAAAATAAACATTAGGTAATTAAAACGGTACTAAATGAACAGCAGGGATGTGTCTACGTGTCTACGTGTCTTCCGACTTCATATTAATTTTTAAGGCTTCCGAATGTAAAATTGCAGAAAGTTCTTTACGCTTGTTAACATTTTCAGAATAAGGTGACACGACAACGGTGGCATTTAATTGTGAGTGTTGACGTGTGCAGCAGATGTTTCACTCTGAGAAGACGTGTTCCGCAGCGGAAGTGGTAAGTCTGCACCACAGGATGATATTTTAACAAAAACATATTTAACAACAAATGAATCGTCCCTAAACGTAGCTGATTTTTTTACTAAATAAAAAAAAATTATTGAAAAATTTACAAAGATCATTTGCTTTGTTGTCAAATAAGTTTTTAATAAATGAATCTCTAAAGTTTTCTCGGACTGCACAGTGTTTGATATATACAATTAGTTCGACAGAGATGTTTATTTATTGTGTGTGTGTGTGTGTGTGTGTTTGTGTGTTTAAACACCTTTAAGCCTGCAGGTCCAATCTGCCCTGAAGGACCAACCATTCCAACGCCTGCGTCACCCTGAAATGTAAAAACAAATAAACAGCTAAAGTCACTGAACAGATGCTAATGAGAACTTTGGTTTAAATGGTGGAATTAAAGCCCTACTTTGACTCCTTTAGGGCCTGGTGGTCCTCGTTGTCCCTGAAATGATATATTAAGACAGAATCTTTAAAATGACATCAAGATGGTACCAAAACAAATTTTATTTGTTTGCAAAATCCGATACTTACACTTTCACCAGGTTCACCCGGGTCACCGTTTGTACCCTACAGGATAAATACACCACATAAAATCATCAGTATTGTGTATCTGCTTGTATGGAAAAGCGATGCCGGGGCTCCGTACGCATGGTTTTATACTCACTCGTTCACCTTTGATTCCAGCTGGTCCTTTATCTCCTTTAATACCCTGAGGAAAACGAAGCTAATTAAGATATACATATATATATATATATAAATAACATTGAGGTTTTGGGGTGCAAACACTGATTCCAGTGCTGCAGATGATTAAAGTGTGAAAACGTTTTAGAAAAATGTACTGGAGAAAAATAATCCTGAGCTTTAATCATGCCACTGGGAAATATTATTACAACACAAAATATACAAGCCAGTATGGAAATCCAGCCCAAGGGAACCAGCCAGTGTGTGTAGAACCGATAGCATGTCCGATTTGCATATATCTAATGAATATTGATAAGATGTGCTGGGGTATATTTTTTTACTTTCTTGATTAAATGTTTTAATTTTGCAACATTTACAATGAATTTTAGAGTGAAAAGTCTTTAGGTGTTCAGTAAAAATCAACTGATAATCGGTTTTACTGATATTTAAAACTTTTTTGTTATCAGACATCTTGTGGTCATTTTGAGAATTGCATTCAAGTCTGCATTTTATCATGAACAGAGACGAGTCAACAACAGCACCACGATAACAGCATACCATAATTTACCACGATTAGCTTTAATTAATAAACTGTAGTTAACATAACAGCAGATTGTGCACTATAGAGTTCTGTCCAACTGGGAGAATAAAAAAACGCACTGAAAGAACTTTAACATTTGTTAAATATATTTCTATGTTTTACCATTGATTCCGTTACTAAATCATTTATTTTACAAAGACAATTTATTGAAGGTGTGCATTCAACACTGGGAAAGCTGTTTGGAATATGCAGTGAGTAAAGTTACTCTATATAACACTAACGTAGCAAGCTAAGCTACAGCAACTTACTACAGATAAATTATTTGTTTAATTTCATTTTTATAACACAGATTCAGTTATTATAACATGGAAACACTTTTCAGAGAGAAAAAGAGTATGAATACTTGTACATTTGCACCCGTATTAAATAATAACCCAAATTAAATACATTATTATTTCTGGATATTTATCTGTAGATTTATTAAGGAAAACTCTCTTTTTTTTTGCTAAAAAAAAGTTGAAAAATCGAACCTGTCCAGTTTGGACATCGCCATCAAGTAAATTTCTCATGTGTCAGCCAAGTGATTAGTTTATGACATCATTGTCCAGAGCGAAAGTTCGCAGTTATGGCAGTGAAACACAAAGTAGAAAATAAAAAATCACCGTCATACGGAAGTATTTTGGTGGACACACAGCTCTGTGAATTGCAATAGCGTCCTACTGATCCAGGATCGGTAAATGTAGCTTGTGTGGACGTTACTGAACAACTTAGAGCTTCGCTAATAAAAAGCTATTTCATTTAGAAAGCAATGATGCAACCACAATGCTAATGAAAACAAAAGTAGTAAAACTAGTAACACAGCATATGAATATATCTGAACACACAGTATAAAAATATGTGTAGAAGGGGAAGTGACACGTTAGGAATCACCTGTGGTCCAGGTAAGCCTTTCTCTCCTGCTACTCCAGGCAGCGTTTCACCAGGAGGACCCTACAATAATAAAAGAAAATAATGAGTGAAGGCGAAAAATGGCTGCAATTCACTGTGATTCATTAGGGCAATCGTGTAATGCAGATGGTGACTTGCTGAACCGTGCGTAGCAGTGACTCACCCGCTCTCCCTTCACGCCAGGGGGCCCGGCTACCGACTGCAAAGAGAAGGAGAGAAAGGAAAAAGAGGAAGATGGATATAAACAGAGTAATATTACCTGCTTAACTTCACATACAGACTGAATAAAGTTACTGTGCCTTAAATTCAGCCTATATTTATTCTTATTCGCTTTGTGTCACTTTACATTTCCTAAAGAACGAATAACAACAGTACAGCAGCTACAAAGATTGGGTTCAAAATCATCTATTTTCTCTCTGGAAATTCAACGCCAAAAACCAGAATACACAAATACCTCCAACTAGAATAATATTTTATTTTAGACTTTTTTCTTTAAACGCAATACGAAAGCTGAACTGCCACAACGTCCCTGTGAATCAGATGGGAGCTCGTTAAACCTCCACCTATTGTAAAGGCTGATGTAATGAATAAATAAATCAGGACCTGACCAATCAGGACCTCAATTACAACATTGCTGTACCACAAAAAAAACCCATCTGTCAGACATATTTGTTTAACTGTCTCTTAGGTATCATGTTGTTTTTTTATGCCATGTTTGTTGTCTGTGTGTCATGTGACTGTCCCGCGGCACCGTGTTCCGCAACTAGGTGACATGTTTTTACTATAAAAACTCTCCACAATGGTTTCTATCCATAAGAACAGTAAGCCCAACTCTCTAAATGACCTACGGCCTGTGACTCCTACCTCCCTATTAATGAAAGTAATGAAGAGGATCTTAAAACATCACATCATCAGAGCAACCGACTCCATGATACACCCACTTTAATTTGCACATCGGGCAGGAAGAGGTGTTGATGATGCAGAAACATTCATTGGAAACACTTGGAGCACCCTGACACTTTCGCCAGATTCCTGTTTGCTGACTTTTCCTCAGCATTTATTACATTGTAGCCTCATATTCTGGCCACCAGACTCTCCTCTGGCTTTTCTCTGGAAGACCAGATAATCGCGTGAAGACTGGTCTTTCTGAGCAACGGGTCCCATAAAGAGGTTTTTTTTGTATTATTTATTGTATAATGTATAATAAAATATTGTATTATTTTCTGTAGTATTTATAGTCATTATAATTATTTACAGCCCTAATGTCCACCATGTTAATAATGGCAGGTTATAACTGCGTGAATTTAAAGTTGGATAATGTTTAACTTGATGATGTAATCACACTGAACAATGATTCCTTTCCTAAATGAATTAAAGCTACTTTAAGTGCCGAATCGCTGCCTTTCACCATCGTCGCACGTGACGAGTCGTCTTTCCCGACGGCTCACGGGATAGTAAAGTGTCCACTTTAGAATCCATAAGGAAGTTATTTTAGTCTTTTGTTGGAAGAACGCTAGCCTTGTGCTAGCCACAGTGTATGGTCAGTGTTTCGCTTTTGGTTTTTGACATTAGTTTATAATGAGCACTCGCGTCCACCTGTACACCAACTACGACCCTAAATCAAACGATACACAGGCAGGTATGTGATTAGAAGCTACACTATCAAGAAAAATTCACAGTTATTAATATTCATTATATGATATGATGTTATACGGCTTGACCAGTCCCATCATTCCACAGGATGCAAGGTAGGTCTACCGAAAGAATTTATTTGTTCTTGCCCCAAGGTGAAGAATAAACTTTCTATTAATGATAGAACAGCAGAGTCACTGACTGTACTGAAGTAACAATTAATACTTTTTGTACTGGATAAGGGCGCCATCGAAACGCTAGAACTATAAACATTCTTTTGAACATACTTTTCCAGGTGGCCCGCTGTCTCCTTGCTCGCCTTTTGGCCCTAGAGGTCCCACTGGTCCCGATATACCCTGTAAAGAAATTGAGGAAGGAGCAACAAAAAAGCGTAAGCATAAAAACACATCCAAAAATATGTATGAATGATACAAAATTAAATGTTATTCCTGCCTGTTTTCCTGGTAAGCCTGGTATTCCGTCTTTTCCTGGTATACCATCTCTACCAGGAACTCCAGGCTTTCCTCCTTCTCCCTGTGGGGAAACAGTGAAGGATTAAGTTTCCTCAGTGTACTGATCAGTTCTGAATCTAAAGCCGTGTGATATTTTAGTCTCACCGTTTGTCCTGGCAGGCCTGGAGGTCCTTGTGGCCCCTATTTTAGTAATCACACACAACATAATCATAAATTTATATTACATATGAAGTTTTTGGAAGGTCCAGTAAAACAACTACAATGACTGGATAGTGATAACACATCTGTCTTTAAGCATTCTGTCTTCAGCACTGTTGACAGTTGCAGAGTTATTGTCTTTAACCTTCTAGCTAGTCCTTGGGCTGGATGAGCTGCTGTCAGATAGTTCATTTACATAAATGCATATGCAAATGAGGGCATCTGCTCCAGAAGCCTTGATGGACCACGTTTAAAGCAATTTAGCCGTCAAACTACAGATAAATTTCTCCTCTTCCAGAGTATTTTGTTAAATCTTTGGCTCTGTTTGCTGGAACTATGAATTCTCAGTTTAAACTAACATGTCGAAATTAATTCGCCTTTTAAAATTACCATAAAAAATGTAGTTACAAAGCAAAAGAAGAAGAAAAGATGAAAACAGCAGTGAATGTTCCAGAAATCCATTAACACTTTCTAAAAAAGAAACATAATAGGGCTGAAATGGGACAGCTGAGTCTGCCGAAATCTGCTTTGAGAGGTTATTAACAAGACTTAGATGAGATCACACATGTGCAAACACACACACACACACACACACACTAAGTAGAAGGCCAAGAATTTAATTTTGCTAGTAAATTTACATTTCTCTCATTTGGCAGACGCTTTTATACAGAGCGACTTACATTTAGCTGAGCAATTAGCTTAGCAATAAGGGCCTTGCTCAGGATGATGGTACCCAATGATGGTAGCTTGGTGGTACTGGGAATCAAACCCACATTTTTAGGGTTGGCAGTCCGAAATCTTAACCACTGCATTACTACTTTCCCAGTAGATTCATCTGAACTTACACCTCCAATAATACACTTCCTGTTTTTATACAGCAAAAAAGACCCGATGGGTTTATTTGATTAGCATTATGTAATTTAGGGTTCTTTACACAAACATCTTCTGAAGTTAGATCAACCATTAACACTGTGTATTTACACAAACACTGAAGGGTTCCTGCTCCTTCTGCTTCTGTACAGTTCCACAAAACTTTCAACATTAAAAAGATGGAACGTTTTCATTGTACAGACGTTTCTTTGTAGTGACAAATGATTCTTTAACTTTTACAAAAAATATTCTTTCTCAAACTAAGAAAGGACCGTTCACTGCAAGGTTTTTGGAGAACCAAATATGGCTCTTCTGCGGCATCTCTGCATGAAAACCCATCTTTGGGACACTTTTATTTTTAAGACTGCACACAGGATTATTGGGAAGCTGAAGCCTATTCCAGGGAACCAGAAAGTCATTCTGGACAGGATGTCCACCTGTCTTAGGGCATAAGACAACTTAGAGCTGCTGATCAGTAGGGCTGTCAGGATTATAAAAAATCTGATGATAATTAATCTACGTCTACAGCGTTTGGCAGACGTCCTTATGCAGAGCGACTTACATTTATCTCATTTATACAACTGAGCAATTAAGGGGTTAAAGGGACCAGCAGTGGGGGCGTGGTGGAGCTGGGTTTTCAAGTTGGTCGTCCACCACCTTAACCATGAGCCACCACTTCCCTCACAATCGTCAATAAAATCGTCAATTAAATAATTTTCGATGATGACGATTTATTGCCTGTTTTGAGGCATTAGCGGTTCATGTTAGTTTTAGGGCTTTGGAAATTAATAATTGTATATTAATTGTATATACAATATACACATTTCACACATTGACAGAAATGTAATAAAGTATTCACTACATACTAAATGATAATACTCTATCTTTTAGAAATATGAAACTTCTGTGAATAACAAACAAACTATAACCATAACATGCCACATTTCCAAATAAGGCTGATTCTTGCTTTTTAATGGCTTGGCAGATTATTAAGAAGAGACCCTAGCAAACATATTTGTTGTTTAAACTTAACTCTGTGTATTTGCTTAGCGTAATGCGTGTAGAGCAAGACTGTTGGAAGCAGAGTATGTGAGCGGCACTCAAAGCATTTTATAATCGTCTTGCTCTATGGTCTCTTTTACTTCCTCCGCCTTTTATGTTCACTCACTCAGTGCCTTATTACATTACATTACATTACATTACATTTACAGCATTTGGCAAACACGACTTACATTTATCTTTTTTATACAACTGAACAATTGGTGGTTGGGGGACAGCAGTGGTGGCTTAGTGGAGACACCACTTCCACTTCCACTGTTAACACACCACTGTGAATATTTTATTAGTATTTAGGGAAATGCATTTTAATTCTATTGCGATCTGTCAGTGGTGTTGAACTGGTAGTAACATATGAATTTGAGTTGAGCTTCCAATGGAGCGTTAGTGGAACACGCGACAGAATAACACTCAGAACTTCAAACTCTGGGCAAAATTATTCCGCTTTACTCCTCACGCCACTTTCACTCCGCTCACATACTTTGTTTGGAAGTAGGGTGCTGCAGGTACTACAGCTCCCCTTGTGGCTGATTAAAGTGTGCAATAATTGTGGTTGGAAACAATAACTGCGGTGTTAGCGAATAATTGCAATCATACGGTTATTGATTAATAGTGACAGCCTTACTGATCAGTCTATAACACATTTTTGGACTTGCAATAGAAACCAAAATCTCAGCAAGAAACTGTTCAAGGAGAACATAGAGATGTAAAAATCCGACTAATATCAAAATCAAGACAACAGCTAGGTTTGTTCCAGCTGAGAAAATTCCTTCTAGATTTTCTATGGATATAAAGCACTTAAAATCACCAGGAACTGATGAAGCTGTTAAAGTCCAAAGCTGTTTAGCATTTTTTCCCACACACTTTGAAATCAATCAGGTATCTGACCGAGAGATGGAGTAATGATGTAATGTGTTCATGGCTTTTGGTGCTGGTTAGTATTCTGAATGAGCTGCAGCTGTCTGATGGATAGACCAGTAAAGGGGCCATTACTGTAATCTGCACCGCCAGAGTGATGTGCACATGGGGGGGGTGTGGTTGGGCAGGCGGATATGGTCCTCTGTAGGTCGTGCGATAGGAAAAATTCTAACTAGACATTGACTTTACAGCTAAAAAAGGGTTGCTTTGTTATTCATCCTTACAAAACAAATCTCAGTCCTAACAGGTCTTAAGCATTTCAAATACTTACCCAAATCAATGGTAAATCCAACTATTATAATAATAAATAATATTAGAGTATTAATGACTGATGAGTCGATTAGGATGGAAGGCTTAGCCGGCGCTGAGGGTAGTGGGTTTAGGCAACGAGACATACGTTGTGCTCAGAGCGGTTCTGCCTCGCAGGAACCCCCACCCCAAACCATACCCGGCTTTGCATCCCCTCCCAGTCTTACCCCCGTCCTATCCAATTGATAAAGGCTATAAAATGGGCCAAAAAATAACATGAAAGACGAAAAGACATCATGAAGACTAAAAAAAAGGTTTATTTAAAATTCTTTTGTACCGCTGTACGTTGCATACAGCCTTGTACTGCCATCTGTTGGCAAGTCTGGAAACTTTTTGATATACCCTCGTACATGATATCTGACCTCAGCTTGTAATTACTGGTCTGTTGTGGTGCAACTTTTTTGTGATGAGTTAAAGAACTGTTAACTAAACTCCACTTATAATGTGCATCAAGTGTGAATAGAAAAGCTTGGGCCACTTCATGGTCTTGTGATTACAGTGTAGAGGACGAGTCCCCCTTGAATTTCCTTAGCGCAGTATTGCCTGTATAGCCAACGCAGATAGCGAAACCGACAGATGTCTTATGTGTGTCCATCCAGATTAAATCCACCTGATGGACTTTTTGTCAGTAAGCTAGTTGTGTTTGCAGTCAATCCTACAGGCGATATAAGACCCTTAAGCTATTTTAGACCAATCACATCTATTTACATCTTGCAGGCGACAATCTTCCAATCTTCCTGAGCTAACATATTACCGCCAAAATGAGACATTATATATTGAGATGTTGTTCCTGACTATGTACTGAGAAAAGCTCAGAAAAACAAACACCTTGAAGCCCCAGTTGGTCTGGCTTTCAGGTTTCAAATTTCTTCTAGGATGATAGATTGCTCTGCAGGCGTGACAGATATTGTCCACAAGGGCTTTGACCCTGAAAAAAAAAGGTCACATTCAGCTGTGCTTCCCTCTTATTCTCCTTGTCTGCACCTGGGTGACGTGTTGTTGCACTTCCATGGAACGTGGCTGAATCCATCTCTAAAATAACTGTGGCAGAAAAGGGCACAGACAAAAGACTGCCCTGTCTGCAGCAGTCAGTGATGGTGCTCAGCTTCACCACAGCCATGTAAGATATCGGAAGATAAGGTATCGGTCTAATGTAGCGGTACAGCACACCGACTCTCCATTTGTATTTACGACCCGTTGCCATTGCAGCCTGAGAGCTTGTGTTGCCTTAGATATGACACACGGCTCTTAGGGAAAAAATGCTCGAAGAGATTCGGGGGGGAGAGTGTGAGGCGCAAGACCAGCTGTGCTTCATGTTCTTGTGCAGACAGAAAGAGAGAGACAGAGAGAGAGAGAGAGAGACCTTAGAGTTTGTAAAGATGCGTTATTGCTGAGGTCTGCATTAAACTGCTTATAGCTTAAATTAGAAAGAACTCAATTTTATTTATATAGTATTTTTTTAGATAAACTATTTAATTATAAGCGATTACCAAGGCCCTCAATCCTCAAACTGCTTAAATGGACAAAAAAATAGTAATAACGTAAAGTCTCTCTTGGTAAGAGTACCTGCTTAATGCTGTGTGTGTAAATTTTATCAAAATTTAAATTGATGTTTTCAGATAGAAAGAGTGATAGTTTTGCTCATTAGGGAGGGAAAACTCTCTCTCTCTCTCTCTCCCTCTCTCTCTGTCTTTATACCTTTTAAATAGACAAAAGAAACAGACAGCTTGTCAAATGTCATCCTTTTATCCTGAAGACTTCTCCATGCTGGTAAACACAAAGGCTTATTAAATAATCATAAACTTTAACTATAAATAAATGATCCAAGCTTCCATCTGCCATTTTACATCAAGTGACCTGCTGCTGCGCCACCGTGACAACCTCCGACCCGACGTTCACGTTCCGGTTATCAGTGTGGAGTTGGGGACTGTATGTAAGTTGTCATGTTACATTTGCGGTGTTACATTTCATTATAAAATCATGCAGCAGAACGGGAGGCTATGCTGGCGAAGACTCAAGGCAAAGATAAATTGATCAATCTTTGATTGTATGGGGCAAAGAGGTGGCTCAGTAATTAGGGTGTTGGGCTGCTGCTTAGAATATTGTGGGTTTAACACCAAGCTGCCACTGTCAGGCCCCCGAGCAAGGACCTTAACTGCTCAGTTGATAAGGGTGTCTGCCAAAAGTAGTAAATGTTTGCTAAAAGCATGAAAGCAGAAAGAAGAACTGAAGGAAGTGAGGCAGCCCGAGGCACATCATCCACAAGCGCTGGATTCAAAAGAGCTGCATGACAGAGTCCACCAGTCATTTGTGTGACAAAAGCCATCAGTTCTAATACAGTGCAGTCTGAAATGTTATTATCTGAGTCAGCAGAGCTGCACGGTCTCGAAGAAATGCCGTTTATTCAGCTGCTCTGTAAACAGTGGGGTTTTCCTACAGCTCCAGAAAAAAACAGGGTACAGGGTCTGCTCAGGTACATGAACCGTTCAAAGTAAATACCAGAATTTCACTTTATGTATTATTACAATAACAATTAGTAAAAACAACTGTTATAACAGTAATTAAAAATAAGGAGGTGTGGTTTTGATGCTCTGCTTTGCTACAGTGCAGTATTTTATACTGTAGTTGGTCATTTAACACTTGATATTTTACTATATTGTCCCAGTGCATTCATCATATTACACTTCACAGCGGCAGTTGCAACGTACATTTATCTCATTTTATTATCAAACCCAGCAGTTATACATTTACATTTACAGCATTTGGCAGACATCCTTATCCAGAGCGACCTACATTTATATCATTTATACAACTGAGCAATTGGGGGTTAAGGGCCCTGCTCAGGGGCGTAGCAGCTTGCTGGAGCTAGGAAACGAACCCACACCTTGACCATGAGCCACCCTATAGGTTAAGCACTAAAACGTCCTGATTTAATTTTCTATATAAATGTAATTTCAGATTGTAAATGAATTCTACTGTTTCTTGAGGCTACCAGAGGCAATATTTTTATAGAAAAGGAATAAAAACGGTTAGTTTTTCACACAAATGTTTCTATATTCGAAGCCGAGTGAGGGATTAAACCCGTTTTTACTCTCCGAGATGCCACAGGTTCGTATTCATGAACTCCTAAAGTTTGAATGTGTTATTTTCCAGAGGGAACATCAAAAGTCTCACACTGAAATTCAGTCTGAACTCATTTTAGATCAGACTCACAGATACTACAAATCAATTTTCATTCCAGCGTCAGAACAGAACACTAGTGCAGCGGTATCTTGATCTGTGACAGGTTTAAGTATCTGAATGACAGGTTTTCCTTCACCGCTTCAATAAGCTGTCTGTAAAACTGTGCCAGTCCAACCTTCACAGACAGATAACATCTCATCCTTAAAGACTTTTTTTTCATGGAGAGATAGTCGCCATAGCAGCTAATGAACATGGTGGACAGGTTGAACAATGATTATCTCCTACAATGGAGTTCAAAACAGTTTCTAATGAACACAGCTAGCTGAATTAATAATTCAAAAGTTACTTTTATTTAACCAGCAAGGTTTTTTTTTTGACCGGAAATGACGCAGGCTCCTCCCAAAAGTAATAAGACGATGTACAAGAGGCTTTTATTTTACATTTGGACAAAAAGTGGCATGTCCAAAATTATTCATCCCCTTCTCAATAATCAATAGAAAAGCCTTTATTGGCTATTACAGCAATCAAACGCTATAATCCTATAATTGCTGACCCAGCTTTTTGCATGTCTTCACTGTATTTTTTGCCCATCATCTCTTTAGCGATGAGCTCACCACTCTTTCAGGTTGGAGGGTCTCCTTTACCCATCACCACCCTGATCTATAGCTTAGCTCCCTCCCACAGATTCTCAATTGGATTTAAGTCAGGACTCTGGCTGGGCCACTGCAAAAATTATGCTTTTGTCTGCTACTATTTCTTCACCACTTTGCTGTGTGTTTTGGGTCGTTGTCGTGCTGAAATGTCCAAGGGCCAAGGCCAAGTTTCTCTGCAGACTGCCTGATGTAGTTTGAGAATTTTAATGTATTGCTCCGTTTTCATGGTGCCGTTTACTGTGATTAGGTTCCCTGGTCCACCGGCTGAAAAACACACCCAACTACCACCATGTTTGACAGTGAGGATGGTGTTCTTAGGGTTGAAGGCTTCTCCTTTTTTTACACCAAATAAAGGCTACATCATTGTGGCCAAACGATTCAATTTTTGACTTATCTGACCATAAAACAGAAGACCAGAAGTTTTCTTCTTTGTCCAGATGAGCATTTGCAAAGGCCAAGCGGGCTTTAGCGTGCCTTATCTGGAATCCAGCGGTGTGCAGTGTCTGTTGGACTGTCTGCCTTGAGATGTTGCCACCAGCAGAGCCCAGATTCATCAGGATGGCCTTGGTGGTGATCCTTAAGATTCTTTTTTACCTCTCTCACTATCCTCCTGGCCAGCACAGGTGTCACTTTTGGCTTCCAACTACGTCCTCTGAGATTTTTCACAGTGCGGACCATCTTGTATTTTTAAATAATACTTTGCAGTGGAACTTCAAAACATTCAGATGCAGTCTTATATCCCTTTCCTGACTAGTGAGCAGCCACAATGTGCAGCCGCAGGTCCTCCGTGAGCTCCTTTGTCTTAGCCATGACTGTCCACAAACCAACAGCAGAGAGCTTTTTTTTACCTGTTGAGTTGAATAAAACAGCTGTTTCCAATCAGGGTAATTAGGATGCTTTAGAACAGCTTGGACTATTTGGGATGGTATAGAACTTTGGATTTTCCAATAGACTGTTTGCAAAGGGTATGAATAATTTTGGACATGCTAGTTTTTCTTCAAGTGTTAATAAAAGCTGAGAAATATTTTTTTCCCCTCAATGACGCCTCTTGTACATCGTATTATTATGTTTAGGGAGAAGCCTGTGTCATTTCCGGCCAAAAAAAAAAAAAACTTGCTGGTTGAATAAAAGTAACTTTTAGTCAGAATTTGCCAGGGGTATGCTGCATAGTTTGATATGCAGGAAGTGGTTAAGGTGTTGGACTACCAACCTGAAGATTGCGGGTTCGATTCCCAGGTCCACCAAGCCACCACTGTTGGGCCCCTGATCAAAGCCCTTAACCCTTAATTTCTCAGTTGTATAAATAGGATAAAAGCAGAGTTGCTCTGGATGAGGACATATGCTAAAGGCTGTAAATGTAGAAGGCTGTCCTACATCAGGGGTGTCCAAACTTTTATAAATGGGAGCCAGATTAATGTTGTGGACATACCTGGGGGCCGGACCTTTTTTATTCATTATGGTATATAAAAACAGACAATTATTAATTTAAGTTCAGTATGTTTGTATTGTTGGATCACATTTAAACTGTTTAGGACCTGAATAAACCTTTGCTTTATTTAAAATAGCTATAATATATAAACAGAAGAAATATTTATCAAATTAATTTTAATTTTTGCACCCATGATTTTTCTTTTGTTCTTTTTGTTACTGGCCAGATTTGGACATTGTTGACAATGAGAAACTGTAAGATTTGTAAAATATGCTTGACAGGACAATAGACCAGCTACAGTTATTTGAAATTTGGCCTATTAGCAGGCTATGGACAACTGCTGTCCTACCACTTTTCTGGATTTTGTCAAAAAAACAGCAGATTAGGCATTGAGGCAATCGGTCAGTCCTCAATATACTTCTTTCTTTGACATCTGGCTACAGATCACCTCCTAAAATACTCACCTTAAAGCTGTGTGTTTCTAAAGAGCACATTATGTGGAAAATTAGTGAATGTTACTTTATCCTGAATATTATAATATGCTGATGCTTGGACATTTTTAGTATAAACTTTCGCTATAAAACCTCGCTATATAAAATCTCCGCTGTTTGCACTCTGTCTTTTTATTAAAGATTTCAGGAAAGGAAGCAAACTAATTCATTCACATGCTTAAGGGCAACACAATGCCAATAACTAGTATGATTAAGTGACGCAGCTCATTTTACAGAGTGATCAGTGGTGCCCCTCTGCATTTCAGTCAGAATAAAGGAAACAGATGTTTCAATTAGATAAAGAAAAGCTCTTCCAGGTCTTTTTATGAAAGATTTCAGCAACAGGGCGCACTCACACACTTAACTAGTGCAATGAAGCGATGCAGCTCATCAGTACACCGTAAACAAAGGAAATGATCAAATGGGCGCATGTCACATAATTATTCTGACTGAAAGCGTCGGCACACCAGTTCAGAATAAATCACGTCTCATGTAAACACAGAACCTGAATAGTTCATTCGAAATTGATCTCAGCTGGAATGACAATATGGAGTGGATGTAAACAGGGTTATTGTAGCGTCACATGGTGCAGGAACGCTGCTGTGTCTTTGACTATAATGATAAGGATCAAATTGCGGTGTTTAACTGTTATCGAGGTTTAACGCCGTCAGAGCTCCACACACAGGACTTTCTGTGCTAATTATCTGTCTGCACAGCTTGAAGCTGAGGTTCTATCCACGTCGTATCTCTATGTCCTGTTATGAGTCATTCTGCCTTTAGAAACCGTTTCTATCGTACGTTAAAGCATTGGCAATGAAGCTACCGCGTTTGTAGCGCTCCCTGCGATTCGTGTAATGATGTAATCAATAACACCAATAACCTGCTCCCTAACCAATATTACAGTCTGCTTTAATTTCTTACTTGACTCTAGTTGAATCTACTCCACACTGTATTCACATTGAGGGGACGTGGGATTGGACTTACTATTGCTCCTGGGGTGCCTGTAAGTCCGGGCAATCCTCGGACACCCTGTGGTCCTGGAGGACCCTGTAAAGATGAATAAATGTGTGACTACATCTGTTGTTTCCCGTCTTCTTCAGCTAAATGATAAAACTTCATTTATTTAAACAAATAAAAATGTATTTAGTTATTAGACTTACTTGAACTCCAATTCCTACTTCTCCGGAATCACCCTACAGGGTTTACACACACACACACACACACCGCTTTATTATTAAGAAGTGTACTCAAACACTGTCTCTTGTTAATATAAGTACACACAGAACACTAGCAACACACTGACCTTTACACCAGGTGGTCCTGGAAGTCCATTTGGACCCGTTGGACCCTGTAATTAGAGCCAGAATTAGAGTTTTCGGCGTTTGTGTAGTTGTCGATGTTTGTATTCAATCAGTTACATATACTCAACATAATGTGACAAAAATTGTCATTAAAAATATTTAACAATATTTTTTACTTGTACCAAATCCAGTCTTAAATGAGGTCCAATGTGTGTGTGTGTGTGTGTGTGTTACTGAAATGTTTAACAGTCGGTAAACTGACTTGACGATAACTATATTTGAATACAATCAAGAGCAGCTTGAATTCTTTTGTTGTTGTTTTTTTGTTTTCAATACTACGGACAGCAAACATCCCCGACATCATCAGCGTAACATAAATGACTTAAATCATGATAATAAATCTGGACCCAAACTCAGACAGATCATTAGCTGATACTGGAGCTGCACAATATAGCATTTTAGCATCGATATCACAACGTGTGTATCTGCATTAGTCACACTAAAGGTTGTGTAATGTTAAGTGTAGATCATTTTTGACTGCATTACAGTTCAGAACATGTGCGATTTGTGGATTTGTTTTTGAAGTTCAATAATCGAGTAAAAGTTTATCATTGGTTCATTGTTTTATGTTCTGTTACAATCACTTTTGTAGCTTTAGCAAAGATTAATTGTGTTTAATTTATACAGTGAAGTTGATACAGAGTGATTCTACATTTAATTATTCAGTTTCTGTATCTGAATCTCAAGAAAAACAAAACACTATTTTATTTACATCGTTATTCTGTTGTATTTATCTATAATTATAATTTGTGTATCTAATTTTACAATCTTTTACAAAATCACACAATCATAATAAAAAATAATCATTTCTTTACAAATAGAGCGATTCAACTCGTCTGGAGAAAATGTCTCATATAAAAATCGCAGAATGATATTTTTATATTTATATTTTTATAAAATCACCACCAACAGAAATCCTGCAAGAGGAGTGTTAAAGAAGTAAAGCAATTTCCCTGATGTTCTTTCTGAAAACGGTGCTAAAATCAGCATTGCAATATTTTGGTGCATTTGGTCCATCAGTTAAAACAGCATTGTTTGCTAGTGCGAAAGCTTTTTTTTAACCAAAAAAAAAACATTATTTGTATTAAATCACTTACAGGTGGTCCTCGAATTCCTGGTTCTCCAGGGTTTCCCTGTGTAACAGACATAAAAAGTCACTAACACACGACAGAAGCTGTTAGCAACACAAACAGTACTGAATACAGCACATACACATACATGCTTTATCAGGATTTTTGTAACTGTATAAATGCTTTTTATTGCATTTATGAAACTTGGGTAAAACACACACGCACACACACACACGCACAAACACACACACACACACACACATTACTGTGTAGGTTATTTTAGCACACATATGAACATACAAGCACACAGGTGTCAAACTCAAAGCTGTTTCACTTTAAAGATGTGTCAGTCTAATCTAGAGCCAAATTTTCTGGAGTTCATCATCAGGTTTATTCTGAAATCTACAGTGACGCACAGTGAAACGCTGCTCGGACTGATGCCAAGTTTAGTGCTGTGATTTTGCTTTAATGTTACTGATATTTAACAGATCAAACACTGTTCGCGCTTCTCTTCACAACCTATATTACACTATAGTTAATAAATAAAACGCAGACAAAAAATAATAAATCAACCCCCTGGTGTAGAATCAGATTTACTCTTTAACACACTTTCTCTTACATGTTTTATCTCTTCTGCACGGCAACAATTTACTTCCATCAAGTTATTAGAAAAAAGTTGCTCCATTTCCAAACCTTGCTTTCTCTCACTTTTAAAGCCAACAAAAGAAACATAGAACATTGGAGAGAAAGAGCAAAATGTATAATGAGGATACGTCTTAAATATAAGGAATATATCGTGTTTACTATATCAACAATTACGCACGTTTGTAATCCACCCCATGAGGATTGTTATTATAGACGGGTTAACACTTTAGATCAGGGGACCCCAAACTACAGCTGGCTCACACTTTTGGACCCTTAAAAGGCCAGAGACATATTTTACAGATGTAATGTTTTCCTTAATAATAAAACTCGCGTTTTAACTAAAATCCCCGTTAGTTATTAATGAACATTAATAATTTGGTAAATTTTTCATTATTGGAACGCTACATTCAACATAACGCTCCATGGTGATGATCAGGTGATACCACACGCCAACCAACAAGAAAAAAGTTAATTCAGAACCTAGAAAATTTAACCAAAAGTGAACGAGTGATTCAGTGCAAAGAAAATAGTGTTTTCCATTTTTTAAGATTTTAATTAAAAAAACAAATACACCCAAAATTATAATAATAATAATAATACTCCAGCCCTTGTCATGCAGAATTTAACAACACTGTGGTTCCACAAAGAACATGGAGAAAGTGAAATGGAGAAGTTGAGTTTGACACCTGTGGGTTAAACCACAATGAAGACGTCCCTCTCTTCCACCCTCCCAACTCCCATCACAAAGCATTGCAGCCAACATTCACAGCCACGGAAAACCTACCGGTCTGCCCAGCACTCCTGGGAACCCGGGCAAGCCCTAAAGAAAAGAGGGTGAGAGAAAAAGGGAGGCACGGGATACGGGGAGAAAGAGGATAAAAAATTCAGTACTGATAAATCGCATACAAGAAGATAAAAGGGAAGAAATGGAAAAAACAGGCATCTGGTTGGTGGAAAAGACGAGACAGGAGGATGAGTTGTTAATAGCGGTGCTGCATTGGTTACTTTTTACAGGTTGTATTGTGGAGCTTCAGCCAAAGGGAAAGAGCTCCAGCAGTCTAGTGCGGCTCTCACAGCCAAATCCCCAAACTCTGAAACTTCTGAGCTAATGTTACTCACAGGTTGGCCTGATAGACCAGACGAGCCTTTAAAACCCTGAACCGAAGGGGAATAAATAAAGGTGACAGTGTAAGCATTTACCCACCTGCCCTTAGGCTTTTTCTCAATCATTTACCTCTCTCTGGATTCCTCATAATGTTCATACATACCTCTGGTCAAAGCTTTATATCTACGACAAAACTGTTTCATAATTTACACAACAGCATAGAATAATAAGAGATAATATAAAGATAAAGTAGATTAAAGTACATTAATATATTTGTCCAATTTGTTTGTTAGAAAATTAACACTAAAAAGGGTAAAATATTTACACCCACAATTACTTCTCTCTTTATAGTGTGTATATACACTAAACTTCCGACGATAAACTCCTGTGTTAAAACTGTGTGCCTGAACGGAGCGCTTTCTGTTACTAACATTAACTGTCTCAGAACGTTTAAAAACTGTTCTTCAATGACCAAAACACCAAAATAATTTCCCAGAGAAAATAATATTCTCATTGTGTTTTCCCGCACTGAAAAGTTGGTCATTAATTTTCCAGGATTTCCAGTTTTCCAGTACGTGTGGGAACCCTGCGCCATGGGAATTTATCGTTCTCCAGCCATTTACCCATTGCAGCCACCTCAATCTCTCTGATGATGCAATAACTAAGAAAATGATTGTAATAGAATCTATTTGGAGATGTTTTAATACTTTATAAGGCCTTTAATATAGAGAACCTTTATTTAAGACACTTTAGGACTTTTTTATGGACCTGTGGTCACCCTGTTTATCTCAGAACATCTGCTTTCTCACCGGTTTTCCATCTGGTCCAGGTTTCCCAGGTTCTCCAGCTAAACCCTTAAAAAAAACGGAAAGTTAGTCATCTAATGTGTATTTAACTTAATTGGCCTTGTAGTGGAACTGAGAAGAATCAGACTTACAGGGAGGCCATCTCTGCCCTTCTCCCCTACTTCTCCTCTATCGCCCTTCTCTCCGCGGAAACCCGGTACTCCCTGTATGGTGGTGGAAAACAAAGCTATACACTTTCAACAGTGCAACAACAGGACCAAGCATTAAGACATGTTTACCAAAGGACCGGGGGGGAAACCCACACAAGCACAGGAAGAAAAGGCAAACTTCACAGAGAAAGACCCCTGCTGGGAATATGAACCTGGGACCTTCCTGCTGTGAGACAACAGTGCTAATTACTAAGTCAACATGCTGCCCCCTTTAGAACCCTGTCACTCACTGAATCCACATAGCTTATATCATATATCTACCCCAAACCCTATATATAATCTCATTTACCATAACCAACATCCTAATAAACCTAAAACTATCCTCATTAACCTTAACTTTAGAGCCTCAACCCTCAGAATTGCAAATTCTATCCCCGGCACTCCGACCCAAATTCCTAAAAGCCCAATCCCAATAACCCTTATTCCAATACCGACAACCCAAACCTGCCATAATAAACCCCAAATTTAACCCCTGTAACCCTAATCCCAGCAACACTACCCAAAAACTCATCTGCACCTCAAGTTCCATAACATCTACCCTACCTTCAACTTCAACACCACTAACTGCATACACATCCCAGCATAACCCCATCCCTAATAAGCCCATCTCTGCTAGAAGCATTCCTAAATCTAACCCCAGGAACTGCATTCTCAACGCCAGTTATCCCAGCAATTACCCACGTAACCGTCAACCCCACCCAATTGCATTTGTCTTAATATGTTGAAATCGGATTATATACAGAGACAAAATACACACACACACAAAAAGGATACATCACTGACCCGATCTCCTTTAGATCCAGGGGGTCCTTGAGCACCATCCTCTCCTTTAACACCCTGAGGGCCTGGCAGGCCGCGTGGACCAGGAACAGACTGAACTATGGAGTCGCCCTGGAACACACGCCGAATTCACATACAGTATAAAAACAGAAATACAAACAAAAACAGAGTGCCCAAATACCTCCTTCATATTTACCTTAGGTCCAGGGGGTCCAGCTGCACCATTCAACCCAGATTTACCCTAAAGTCATATAGGGCAAATGTTAGACTGTGGGACATACAGATATACGTTTCGCAAACAAAGTTATGGATGTCTTCAAAGATAACGCTGCTCACCGGCTCTCCCTTTTCTCCCCTTTCTCCTCTCTCTCCCTGAAAAATATAGAGCGAGACAAAATTTCAATGTAATGTCCTGTAATTCTTCAATGTCAGCACCAGTCCGGAATTTTACCTGCCCTGCAGAGCTTCCCATCTTATCAGCTTATTATCCAGACCTTGAGAATTTTAATCAGATGTTGGGTTCATAGATTTATATTAAAAACAGTTTGTAATTACCATTTTGGGGCAGATGATACGTACTGATAGGGACACTGCACATAAGGCAAGCAATAAAAATAAGATGAGACTGAAACTCATTAAAAAAGTTAAAGTGATTAACACAGACTCACACTTTCATTACTGCCTCCATTAAAAATACTGTTACTATATATTACTAATTTAATTCCCCAGTAATATAACAGATACCCCAGAAGCTACAGGCTAATTAACCAGAAGCTTAGTACCGAACAGAGTTCTGTAATAAACCGCCTTTCCTTACCTTATCTCCAGCTTTTCCAGCCTCTCCTAGTTCTCCAGCTCGTCCCGGTACTCCAGGTATTCCAGGTTTGCCAGGTTCACCTGCCTGTCCAGGAGGACCCTGTGGGCCTCTTTCTCCAATAGCTCTTCCTGTAGGACCCTGTGGACCAGGAAGCCCTGTATCGCCTTTGTCACCTTTTTCTCCTCGCTCCCCTGGAAACCCTCGAGAACCCTTCAGGAGTTCATTACAGCAGAACAAAAATAGAAGACGATGTTATGATGTATGCAGTGTTTGACCGGTCATCACAGACTTATTTTCTTATACTTACTCGATTTACTTACAGCATAAAAGCAGCATTAACAAAACAACAAACATGTAAGTGAGTTCGGATAATGTAAAAGCACACATTTATAATACTTTATAAATAAACTGTAAATCTTTAATTTTTATAATTCAGTCATGTTGTTTCATTAATACAAAAAGCAGCAAGTATTTATCCTTAAAGTGAATATTTTAACTAAGAATAATCAGTTATAGAGTTGTGTGTTGAATGTATTGTCGTCATAGTGTTTTTTTTTGTTTTACACCGCAGTAATTTGTCTGTTTAAATGACACAGTGGTAGCGGTGAGGTTCGAGGAGAACTTTGTGAATGTAGGGTGGAGTCACGGAGAATATATATGAATAAGTAATATAAATACTGTGTTAATACTGCGGCCTGGAAAAAGCCTGAAAGGGTTAAAAAAAGCATTTTCCCTAGACTGCCACTCGGGACCTTAAGGTATTTCTTATACACCAGACAGGGTGTCATAGCCACATCCTTATGTTTATCTGTTTATAGTTATTTTTAATGTAAAATATCTGCTTAAAATATACAATACACAATACAAGACCAAAATGTGACATGTCAGTTCAGCACCATGGTCAGCACACATATCTGAATAGTGTAAAGAAGCACACACACACACACACACACACTTACATCTGACCCAGTATGGCCTTGTGGTCCTGCATCACCTTTATCCCCTTTTGGTCCTTGATTCGTTCGTTCGCCGAGTTCCCTCAGCAGGGCATCTTTCTTTTCCATCACCGACTGTAGATCCCTGACCTACAAAAAAATGACAGGATCTCACACCTGCTCAGTAATACCTATCTGTTATTATTTTCAGTGTTACACTGCCGTGTACCTCAATGCCAAACTCTGAAAGTGCTCTTTTCACATCCTGAAACAGAAAAAGTAAACCGTCAGTTAGCTTCATTGCTAATTGTACAGTATGTGTGAAAATAGCTTAAAGTACCCTTAGCTACAGCAACTTACATTTATCTAACTAGGCAGTGGAGGGTTAACAGCCTTAATCAAAGGCACAGAAATGGCAGCGTGATAGTACGGGGAACTGAATATACCATCTTCCAATCAGAAGTCTAACATCTTAAACTCAGAACTAGCACTTCCCTTCATTAGCCACTGATTAGACCTGCTTCCTGGTACTGTTGCTGCCTGAGCTTGGCTTGCATTAGTAGTTTAAGCTCCTCAGCTGTGTATTAGTATTAAATTACATTTGTACATTATTATTATTATTGTTATTATTATTAATACGAACATCACAAAATACTTCATTTCAAATTTAAACAGCTTTTTTCAGTAAACAATATCAAGTGGGGTTCAGTATATATATTATACTATACAGTACTTACCACTGGAGTCCCTGGTTTACCAGGAGAACCGTCTTCTCCTGGATCTCCCTGGAAAAAGGCAAAGCATAGTATTAAACATGAAACATATCTAACACCGTATAAGCTCCGCATATTTATGTGTAACAGTACATACCTGATCTCCTTTTACTCCTTGTGGTCCTCTTTCACCCTAAAAACACAGAATTAAACGACAAAATGAAGCTTTTATTTATATAAACAAGATCGAAAAGGTTCTTGTCAATTTTTCGATTATATAAAAATATCCTATTGTTTAACAAAAACATGCAGCTTGAAAGATATACAAACAAACGTTACACAAATATGAGATACAAACAAAAGTTAGACCCACCCGTGATCCCGTATCTCCTGGAAGTCCAGGTATTCCCTAAAAGACAAATATACATATATATAAAAATCCCAATGAACACAGCAGTGGGGGAAAATATCTTGTTTCTTTTTATTAATTGTACTGTTGTAATTGATTCTGTTTTTCCGCTAACAGCAACAGCATTCCGACAATAACATTTTTGGGTTTATTGGTTGATGAACACAAGAACCTTTTTGTCTATTTTAGCTACAGAAAAAAAAATCTATTTTAAAAAAAAAAATCTGTTTATTATAAGCCTGTTAGTAGAACACTGTTACTCACAGGGGGTCCTGGTGGTCCTCTGGGTCCTGGGATCGGTGATATTTCAGCACCTTTAACATATATCACCTAAAAGAGGGAGAAAAATGACAGAGTGACAGAAAATAGAGACAGAGAGAGAGAGAGAGAGAAAGGAAGGGAGAGAGACTTTGACTTTTTACACTTTATTTACGCAAGTCATAAATTATAAAAAACACTGAGTAAATAAATAAATTTTAATCATGTCAATAAATGAGTTTAATCATAAGTAGGGGTTAGTTTAGCTCTGCTGCAAAGTTAAGATTTCCTTCTGCAACAGAACACAAAGCATTCCCACAACACAAAGGGGGGGGGGGCAAAGACAAACAAGACAAGAGAAGAGAAGAGAAAAAAAAAAGAGAAGAGAAGAAGAAGAAGAGATAGAGAGCGAGTGAGATACAGAGAAAGAGAGACTTCTTTGACTGTTACAGTCCTTTATTTAACCAAGTCAAAATCACAGTGACTGTGAAAGAGAGAGAGAGAGAGAGAGAGAGAGAGAGAGAGAGAGAGATTAAGGGACAGTTAAAGATGGGAGCAGGAATACAGTTGACACTAAGGAGAGAGAATAAAAGAGAAAGAAGTCAGGGGCAGAAAAAGAGAGGGGCCATTTAAAATGAGAAGAATGGAGAAAGAGAAAGAAAGAGACACTTGACAATGAAAAGAGAAAGACAGTTGACCGTAAATAAGTAGGAGAGAGAGAAATTAATAAACAATAAACCGAACTGACTGTAAATAGGTCAGGCAATAGGTTTTGGCAATAATACTGCTCTATAATCTCTCTCTTTCTCTCACACACACACATATATACCTGCCCTGGAGGTCCGATGTTCCCAGGAACCCCTGGTGGTCCAGGAAGTCCAGTTGGTCCAGTGGGTCCTGCAATGCCCCGATCCCCTTTCAGCCCATCCTGACCCTGAAAGAAGGGTAAAAAAGCAAGATAAAATATAATATCTCCTAAAATAAGAGCCACGGATGTGCAAATTACATCAAATAATTTCATCTGTATAACATTTTTTACTCTACGTGCCAATGGAGACCATCAATATAAACAATCTAAATTATATTCCGGTTTAATCATTTCGATCCGAAAGCTGGGGAGTTTTTATAGCTGTGTGAAAGTGTGACATTTTACACCGCACACAAAATAACCCTGTGCGGTGTAAAAAGAGAATCTATGCTGTGAAGCTGTTCACGACGGTTGACTGTTCATCACTTAACCGCACTTAACGGTGGCTCGTTAAGCACAAAAACCTTTACCGACACAATGTCACTATATTATCTTTTCTTATTATCTACTGTGCCTTATAACCAACAGACAATAGGAAACATATAAAGCTCTGTGAATAAAAAAACCTTACAGGGGAACCAGGAAGTATACAGGTTTTATGGGTTCACGTTTACTCTGTTGTAGATAAATGTTTAAGTACATAATCCCATTTTCAAAATATTTAGAACCTCTGTGTGTTTAATACTTGAGATACATCCTAGTCCATCAAAGTTGAATCAGCTGAACATACACTACTGGATTGGGTCATGTGACTGTGTGGATTTGATCAATCAGTTATGATAGGGTTACTGAGATCAGACGTTAATGTTGAGGTGAGGAGGTCTGGGGTTCAGTCGGGGGTTCCAGTTTATCCTAAAGATGTTTAGTGCATTTACAGCATTTGACAGACGTCCTTATCCAGCACGACTTACATTTATCTCTTTTATACCCATGAGCAATTATGGGCTAAGGGTCTTGCTCAGGGGCCCAACAGTGGTGGCTTGGTGATGGTGGCAATCAAACCCCGATCATTTAATTAGCAGTCTGTAATACCACATCCCCAGTATTAGGGTTAAATCAGAATTATGACATGAGAGTTCTTCTATCTTCTAGAACATCTAGAACACAGCATGTCTTCATGGAGGGGGTCTTCAGGGGTTTTTGTGCACAGAGACATTGTCATGCTGGAACAGGGTTTCAGTCTCGTAGTTCCAGTTAAGAAACTGTGTGACTCAGACTGTATGGAAGAGTTTGGAAAAGAAGCCACAGAGGACGTCACCACCACACACCATTGTCCCTTAGATCCACAAGTACCGCTCGACTTGTTCCACCATCCTCTAGGACACAAGGTAGGTCTGCCGCAAGACTTTTCTCTGTTCTTGCACCAACATGGTGGAATGATCTTCCCATCAATGTCAATACAGCAGAGTCACTGGTGGTCTTCAAGAGACGACTGAAAACCCACCTCTTCCTTAAATACCCTAGCTCTTGACATGCTACTCTTTCAACAGTTTTTGTAGGTTGTTACACTGATTTGTGATCAGTATCAGTATCGAGTATCAGTATCGAGCTGTTCAATGATGTGACTCAAAGCACTTTTGTACGTCGCTCTGGACAAGAACGTCTTCCAAATGCTGTAAATGTAAAGTAAAACCAAGCCATGATGTCTACAGAACAGTTTGTGTATCTCCTAACCAAATGGGGCAACACACAGATTTACAAAAGGCACAGATATAAAATATATTATGACATCACTGCAATAGTCTTCATTTTAAAAGACTGGAACAATCATGACTCTTCCAAATTATGAAAAAAAATGGAGGAAAGAACTTAATAGTCACTCTAAAAGTCCTGTGCAGAGATAATCTGGTGGACGGACACTTATCTATGCAGCACTACATAAAGTAGGCGTCAGTGCAGTGTGGCAAGATGGAAGCCAGGATTTTTCTGATCAAGCTTTTTTTTTTTTTATCTGTACTCGGTGACTCATTATTTATCGCACAGGCTGTCATGTACGGCACTATTGTGTTGTAGTTTCTTGTTTATTATTGATGGTTGAACTAAAGTAACACCAACTCTGCTATTATGTGGGGAAAATAACTAAAATGTGGTGTTTGGTATGTAAGAGGAAAAAGTACAGTGGCGTCAGTGTAAAGTTTAATATGACTCTTACATTTCTTCCTGGGGCTCCGGATTCTCCTTTATCCCCCTGTGTGAACAAACAGAACCAGAAATTAATTAAATTCTGAACGTCTTTACTGCAGTTTAAACTAAAATAACTTCATTTACCTTTCTGCCGTCTTCACCAGGGACACCATCCTCACCCTATTTTAATAACAATTAAATAATAAAATCCCATTAGAGAAAAAGACATAACTTGTTCTTTCTACATTTAATACAAAAATCTAATATTTTATATAGTGGTAAAATAAAGAAAGAATCCCAAAGCCATAACATTACCTGACAGAATATTGATGCACAAGTTATTTATACGTGAGTGTTATGAATTTTGCGTTACATTTTAAAAAAGCGGATGTATTCAGGAATATGAAGTAAGCTGAAATAAAGCTTTTTTTATTTAGCTGTTAAATTAAATAAAAGGTCCTGTCCAGATACCCCTACTTGCACCCTTATGCCCCTCGATTGTGTGTTTCCGCTGAGGGGTGCAAGTGCATAGGGTGTCCTAATTTGCTGGTGAGCTTTTCCACCCTGGTTACTAGTGCCCTTAATGCACACTTCCTGTAAGTGCGGGTTCAAGCAGACTTAAGGATGTTAACTAGAATTCATCTGGTGATGTAACGTTTCAAACCAATGAAGGGGACAAGCAGAGGAACAGCTGAGGGCTTTTGGTGGACTTTTGGGAGACGGATAGGAAAGTTAAGTGTAAGTGAAAGTTTATTCATGTAATTTTAATTTTAGGAGTGATATTGCGAACAGAATGACTACCGGCAGAGACTTACAGTTTTTCCTGTGGATCCAGGTTTTCCATCATCTCCTGGTTTACCCTGAAACACCACACACATTTATATACACATGATTACATATGCTTTTAATAGATCTTCTCTCTGTGTTTAGAACATCTACAAGTGCACATGCATGATGCTGATGTGCCTGCATGTGTGTAACTATTTTAAGTTAAGAATGTGTGTTGTATCTCACAGGTGATCCTGCGGCTCCTGGAGGTCCTACAGGTCCTGGAGGCCCTTGAGGTCCTCTGAGTCCTGCTAATCCCTGAAACGAAATAGGGAGATAAAGAAAAATGCAGACTGTAATGGTTTATTCTATCATTGACTGACATAAAATGTAAAAGTGCATCAACTCCACCTAGTGGAAAACAAAGATATTTCAACTTCCGTTTATGTCTACTGTTTCTCCAGGATTCGCCATTTTCTTTGCATGTTGCAGGTTAAAATTCACAGCAGCTTTTCTAAAAATTTGCAATGCATGTTTTAATGTTTTTTTTAGGTGTTTTGTTAATAAAATTGCAGAATAAAAGTAAAACCTGCACACATTTTCCATGCGGTGTAAAACAGGGGAATTGCTTTACAGTCACTGCCAGTAATTTCCGCTGGTAAAATGAAAGACATCACATATGTCCACATCTTTCGTAACGGAACAACTGGTGGCTCATGGTTTAGGTGTCTGACTACCAACCCAAAGATTGTGGGTTTGATTCCCAGCTCCTCAACTGCTTAGATGTATAAATTAGATAAAAAGTTGCTCTGGAAAAGAGTGTCTGCCAAATGCTGTTTACATAAGACACATGAAAGTGTGTTTGGTGACATACTGTCACTTTTGTGTGCAAAGCTTCACAATAAATGCTTAAAAATTTGCGGTGATTAGATAAAATTTCACAGAATGTACAATTGGCTAATTGTACACAGGGATATACAGGTAAATATATCTCAAATTAAAACAACACATGGTGACCGATGTGCTTTCTTTCAGTTTCGGAATATTATTTATCACACCACAAAACACACAAAAGAGTCAGACGATAGTTAAGAGCCACAGAAATGATTCATATATTTACATATTTAGATTCTACAACAGTCCAACGCACGGCCCCTTTACAGAGTCAATAGATTCGGATTTATACTCAATTAGACATTTAAATTAAATGACAAAAACTCAAAAACTAACTTTAAATTCAGTTATAATCTAATTTACCCAGCGGCAATGACTGGCACCAGGAAAATATTCTTGTTTTTTACACCCTTCATCACTCTAACTGATGCATGATAGACTCTCTGACGTTTATCACAGTCTGTTCCATCAGGCAGGGGGTTAAATGCAGAACCACAGAACCAGCAGACTGAAAAACAGTTTCCATCTGCAGGCCATCAGAACCCTTAACATACTGTATTATGGACTTACTACAGAGCGAGAGAGACTGACCATCACATACTGTTCCACTCAGCAACACACTGAGATTATATAGATTCATTATAACTCTGAAACTCACTGTACTATTAGCATGTATTGCACAATATCGTAATACTCTGTATTTAACTACCTCGATTTTTATTGTTATGTTTATTTATTTATATTTATTCATTGTTATGTATTTCTCGTCTAAACCTCACCTAAGCAATTTATTATACAAACTGTCACCTGTACATATTACAAACAAACTTTCCTTATAAAGTGAAAAGTTAGAGAAATGATACGGTTATACTCACATCTCTGCCAGGTTCCCCTGTTTTGCCAGGATCACCCTGAAAAATAAAAAAAAAAACAGTTACCATGAGCATTGTAATAACATTAAAGCCGTAATCTTTGCATTTAGAAAATCACACGGTAGATTTTTCTTTTATTAAAAAAGGACTGTAGGTGCATTTATCTTAATACGGCACATATATACTGTTAATATGTGTGAAACATCTAATTACACTAGAAGGTTGGGTTAAACTGGCTTAGTCTAATGCTGATCAATCGTATTCATTTTATTAACATTTACTCTCATGATTCCTTCCTATAATGTGTGTGTGTGTGTGTGTGTATATATATATATATATATATACACATACTTACATACATATAAATGTGATAACGATATTTTTTGTATATACAAATTGTTAATTTGACTAAAGCAACAACAATTTACGGCCAAATAATTAAGACAGACTAATCATTTGGCCTTAAAAAAATTAAGACGACTTACTAAAAATAAAGACAACACAATGTGCTAAAAGTCGTCTGTTTGCAGTCTTTCTTTCTTTCGTTTTAAAAACAGCGTCTAATGTTTAAAAGGGCATGACACACGAGTCAAACGCAGCAGCCATTATGTCTTATTATCGACATATTAATATGTCTGCACTGAATTTGATTGGTTGGATTCCTAACCGAGTAACCACATGATTTTATGGATTAATGTCTCTATAGTGGAGGTTTTTTTTTTTTTACAGATTTCTGAACGATTATCTATTGTCTACATCCGCTTAGTCCTGATCAGGTTCACAGGAGTAAAAACCCACGCAAGCACAGCCAGAACATGTAAACTTCACGCAGAAAGACCCCCGCAGGAGATGCTGTGTTAACCCCTAAACCGCCGTACTGCCATCATGTGCATCAGACATTTTTTTAAATTGATTGGCAGGCTTGTGTCTGAGGCGAACAGTACAGTTATAACCCCTGCTAACAGCAAATACCCAGCAGGAGGACACATTAAGCAAAAATTGCCCATAAAATATCAGGAATGTGCCTCCTATATTCAGATATGTGAAAATAACAGCTATCACATACAACAGTGTTCATATTTCACATGTTCTTCCAGGTAAATTGAAGAATAGGTATCATTGAAGCACAAGAGGCTAAAATGACACATGCTTAAACTAAACTATTAAACTTACGACACTATGCTTAAACTAAAAAATTAGCTGTATTTTAACTGTATTTTATTTTCAGATTTTAGTTTGCATGCTTGTGGTCTGACCCGTAATCCAGGGGGTCCAGGTGGCCCAGGTTTTCCATCCTGACCAGGGCGTCCATCTATTCCAGCAGCCCCTCTTTCACCCTGGGAGTGAACACACGCAGTTAACCAATTTAAAGGCAATATATGGCATGGTGCATGAGCATATTAATAAACTGTTATGTTAATAACAAAGTGATTAAATAAATAAATAAATCTTACCTTTTCCCCTGGACTTCCTCTCTCTCCTGGATCTCCCTACAGAAATGACAGATAAATGGTAAAGGTTAGCGTTATCACTCAACATTGTTTAGCCTGTGTAATTTTTTGATAATTAATTATTATTATTTAATATAATATTTGATAACTGATCATTACTTTTTCAGTCCCATCTCTATTAATTTACTTACTCTTGCTCCCACTTGTCCACGCTGACCCTCAGGTCCCTGAAATAATAATTTACAAATCATTTACTAACAAGCGGCGTGTTAATAATGTAACAGGAGTGACGTTAGTGCTGTCTTTACCCGTAAGCCTGGCGTGCCGGGGATTCCTGCTTCTCCTGCTTGACCTTTAGTGCCGTCTTTTCCAGACTCACCAGGGTCTCCCTGTATTAACACAGAACCAAGAGCAGCTACTACATCCACAGTACAGGACTTTATATGAGGTTACTGTTCAAGTAATGGAAGTGTGTGTGTGCTGTACTGTACCTTTTCTCCTCTCTCTCCTTTAAGAAGAACATTCCCTTCTCCCTATAATACAACAGAAATACAAAACAAAACATCAGACATGCAGGTTCACTTCATAAATTTATTATAAATATATGGAAAAGTAAGATCTTAAACACACAAATTCCAATAATGCTTTCACATATAACGCTAGCAGAGCTGCTAATTATTAATCGTCACAGGAAAGGATGTGGTTCTACATGAAATGAAACATAAAACTGGAAATCTATATAATTCGTTTTAAAGTTAATATTAACAGAATCTTTACCACATTTCCAGGGGGCCCTGGAGGACCTTGGATGCCCTAAAAAAAACAAATAACAAAACAGTGCAGTTTGCTGGTTATGTCTTTGTGTGTGTGTGTGTTTGTTGTATGTACAGTGAATACAAAGAGTCCATATAGAGATGTCATACCTGATCTCCTTTTTGTCCTCGTGGTCCCGCAGGCCCAGGAGAACCCTATACACGAAATAAAAAAAAATACAGAACAGAACAATGTTGTAAAAGCTATTATTATTATTATTATTATTATTATTATATTATTTTTCATCTAAAAATATTTATTTGTTTATTATGTTTGAATATATTGTATATTGCACATTACATTATCTGACCCGAAGCCACTGATATAACTAGAGCACTGTTTAGTTTCAGCATAACTCAGCATTAATGAAGCAGCGTAAGGCATTCATTACGGTAATAAAAGCCTTTTTTCTTGGTTTCTGTTTGCTAATTGCTGCTAGTAAAATCTGGTTGGCCAATTTTAAGTTAATTAAAAACAAAGAAAAGCAAAGAAAAAGGGAAACTCTAACATGCGACCAACAACCCAGCACCCCAAACAGTGGTACCGGTACAAATTTCCTCACCATCACAACCTTTAACATTTATTTAAATTATCCAACTGAGCAGTTGAGGGCTTAAGGGCCTCGCTTAGGGGCCCAGCTGTGATTTGAATTGAACCCACACTCTTCTGATCAGGAGTCCAACACCTTAAACACTTCACTGCCATTTCACACACACACGTGTTTGTGCACGACTCACATTTCGTCCTTGTTCTCCAGGATCACCCGTGTCTCCCTTTTCTCCTGATTGACCCGTCAGCCCTTGAATACCCTATAAAAACAACAGCAGAGGTTAGAAACGTACCAGGAGTCTCTAAATGTCCTCTATAAATGAGGAACAGACTCACCCGCAGTCCACGTTCTCCAGGCTTTCCCGACAAACCATCTTCCCCCTGAGAGCAAACCATTTAAATTAGCTGATAAAGTTTTCTCTTCAACTTGCACAGTTTTCTGTAAACTTTAACTGTCATAATTTTGGATTGATATTGTCTAAAATGTGATTTATTACATTTTATATCCATTTCTTTGCTGTTATTTTTTATTTTGGTTGAAAAAAATGATCATTTATAAGTTTTCTAAAGAAATTGTAAAGTAACTGTAAAGATAAAGATAATGTGTAAAAATGTACCAAAATAATCCATAACTTCACTAATCCTACTGAAAGATTTAGTTTAACTGTTATATTCATGAGGTTTTATTATCTAAACTTAAACCTGGTTAATGAATCTCTATGTAAGTTTTTAGTAAAAGTATATTTTAACAATGCATTGGATGATGTGCTGTTGGATTTTATGTGCAATAAAACCAACAGATTTAGTTTATTATGTGGTTTAAATATCATTAAGAAAAGTTGTAATATTGGAAAAAGTGGAAACTTTAACAAAAGTCAGTTTTTTATTCAGGCAGTTTGTTGGCCAATCATAGCAGTGGGCGTTTACTTCTGAAACAACAATGAAACGGAGCGTTCTGATGAGAGGGGTTACAAACAGAACAGAAAATAGACTATTACTCAAATTCTGCTGTTTTTTGATGTAAACATCTTGATAACATTATAGGTGGACCTCAGAGAAGAGTATGAAATAAACTGAGGTAGTTCATCACCCCTACAAATAGAAATAAATCTTACCGGAGTCCCATCTTCACCTTTGTCACCTCTCAGCCCCTTAATTAAAAAAAAACAAGGCTGGTTTTAAAACCTTAAAATATTTCAGAAATTATATTTAGTAGTTAATTTCCAATGCACACACACACACACACACACGTTTTCTTACAAATGCATATTTTTTATTCTACAAACACCTTATTTTTTCCTAGCAGAAATTTATCTGTTTTATGTTTTTAATTTAAGGAGAATAAATTAAGAATAAAAGGTTGATGATCTCTCACATCTTTCCCTTTGGGTCCAGGTGGACCTGCAGGTCCAGGATTTCCTGACTCTCCTCTCTCTCCTGGATCACCCTGATTCCCCTGCGGCGTTGCAGAGCATATCATCAGCGTACAAAAGAAGTGAAGTGCCGATAATGGATGTACTAAAATGTGACAGGGCAAACCTTTGCTCCAGGTCTTCCAGCAAGTCCAGAAACACCCTGTTAAAATAAATCATTAAAACATGAGTCATGTTCCTGTGCGCAGAGATTAACTTCAAAGATCTGAGCTTTTCTTAGGGTTCTCTTTTGATTGCAGTTGTGTGAAACCTCTCGCAACAGTTATACAGCTGGAACTCAAGTACATTTCAGGTTTTTAGAACTTTAAAGTGTTTCATATCAATAACATTAATATTAAAATAGTTCTAGATGATTCACTTGGCACAGTATAACAACAGCTAACCAATATTCCTGTTGTTTTATATTTCAATATTTAAAATTCTGTTGTCTAATCAACAAAAATGTAACAACAAGCAACATAATTAATTTGTTCAGTCCGTAGTGCAATCTATCTAATGTAGCTTTTCATTTAATTCTAAAATTATATTATATCTATGCAGACGTGAAGAGCAAATCTTCACAGCGAATCTTCTGTCTCCCCCTAACCCTGTTCTCTACATCCTCCTCACTCACACCCACTAACTTCATGTCCCCGTTTATCGCATCCGTATACCTCCTCTCTGCTCTTCCTCTTTACCTTCTGCCTGGTAGCTTCATTTCTAACATCCTCCTACCAATATATTCACTGTCCCTCCTCTGGACATGTCCATAATTAAAGAGCAAATAAACACTTTAATTTCATGGTTATTTTTACTGACCCGATCACCCTGCTCGCCCTTAGGTCCAGGCTGACCAGGTAGTCCTACTCCAGGAGGACCCTAAAAGTAATTAATTTAGAGCCAACATTAAAAAATGTACTTGTAAATAATTTAATTGTCACAAGACACCATTACTACATGTTTACTTAATGTTTTTATATTTTAGCTATGAGATTATAAAACACACCCGGTCCCCTTTCTGTCCTGGCTCTCCCTTCTCGCCTGTAGGACCCTCAGGACCAGGAGATCCTTTCTGACCCTGAAAGATAAACAGTAATTATTAATATCAGAAAAAAAGGTAGATCAGATATTTTAAGCAAAATGAACAATTTTGGGAAATTTTGTAAAATAAATGAAATTTTTAAGAAAAAAAATTGAACCAGTAAATGTTTTATTTTTCATTATAATAAGGAATCACTTATTTATTATATAACTCCATTTGTCTAAAGTTAAAGTTATTCTCGCACAAAACCAGCAGTGTTGCACGTTTCTTTTTATACCAAAGATGTTATTTGATTTTTTTTATATTATATATAATGATTATTTATTTTACTTCTGATTAGTGCAGTCAAATATATTTCAGTAGTTTTATTGTCTGATATTAGAAAAGCGTAATTATTCCTAAGCACTCAGTCACCAGCTCACTCTCCTAGTCACCAGGTCATCAGTTTTATAATCATTATGCTAATGCTAACTTGGTGTGAAGTATCATCATCATCATCACTGTTGTTACTGAGAGCTTTTCCTATATTTTTGTATAGTTTGTGACCAATTAGGGGTTAAGGGCCTTTGTCAAGGGACCAGCAGTGGTAGCTTGGCAAAGCTGGGAAACAAACCCACAACCTTAACCATGAGCCACCACTTCCCCTATTCTTGGATGATGATTCTGTTTTAAACTGTAATTCGGTGATTAACTCCTTCCTGCCTTGTGATGAATTTTCTACTTCAGCTTTAAAACTTTTGTCAATAAACGTCTCTCTCATTCGTCTGGAAGCTCACACTCACATTAAATCTGACTAGTCAACTAGTTTAAATGCTGGAGTTTTATATTATGTCCATAAAAGACTGTTTTGATAATCCAGCGATCTATCGATATTACTACATAATGTTTGCTCCATGGTCGTCTTCATATTCCCAAGCATGTTTCTGATGCACCATCATTTAAACTGGAAGTGATCATTTTCTACCGGCTACTCAGCACTGTATTTAGTCCCAACCTAGTCTATATATAATAATAATAATCATCCCACACCTTGCTCATATTTCGCCATCATATGTACATTTGAAGCATTTGAAGCATTTAGTGATCAATGCTACATTCTTCCAGGATGGGATTGTTTTTGCAGTAAATATGGCAGTAAGTATAGTGTAACTGTAGATATCGGATTAAAAAGTAAGATTAAAATAGATTTAGATGCCAAAAAATTTGGATATAATCACAAAATCGGAATTGGGCATCAAGATCTGCAGAGTAAATGCGGCCTTAGTCGACTAGAAACCCGCAGATCCTTAATATAAACCTTTATCAATATTTAATATTAATAGAAATTCAGAGAAACATTTGAAAAGTCATTGAATTATCCATTAATAATAGATAGTCTATATTTCTATCACAGTTTTAATACTTTTTGGACTATTTACAATATACATAGAAAATAACAGATATTTATTTATAATATATAATAATAATAATATACGCTTTCTTACCTGTTCCCCTTTCTTTCCGAGTGAACCTGGGCCCTGGAACCAAAATGTTTTACAGTGAACATCATCATCATCATCATTATCATCATCATCATAACCACACAGTCGAGTTTGTGTTAAAAGTTTGCAGAGTTAAAAAAGACAAAAATATGCACAGGAAAACATCTGGACATGAAAAGTATAAAATGGCATCATCCAATTTTTTAATTCAATATTATTCCACTTTTTTATATGTTGCATTTGTATTTAGACTTTAATTAAGTTTTGTGCACTTCCCGCACAATGCATGAGCTCAGGAACATTACAGGTACACTAAAATATTTCTAATGTCATGGATTAAAAACTTTAACTCACGCCGCCCGGTTCGCCTTTCGCTCCTTCAGCTCCCTGAATAAACACACACACACACACACACACAGTAACAATGAACACACTGATAAATACACTGCACCGCATTTCATCTGTGTGTTGCATTAAAACCCCCCAAAAATTTACCTTTTCACCTGGAAGTCCATTTACACCTGGCAAACCCTGAAAATACATTTTAAATAGTATTACATTTAAAAGCCTGCAGTCACACACACACACAAACACACACACTATCACTCTTAAATACTAACTCGGAGTCCTAGAGGTCCTTGAGGTCCCGGTCTCCCCGCATCACCCTAAATCATAGCCAGAAATAAAACGCAGAACGTAAACATACAGTATGTGTATTTGTAGAAATTAAGTACAATACAGATATAGAAGAATTGTGTAGAAGTGAAAATTACCTTATCACCAGCTGGACCAGGTGGCCCTCTCTCACCCTGAAAAAGACACACGGGGCTTTAAAAAAGTTTATTTCCACATTATTTGTAATCTATATGTCATTATTAGTAATCGGGAACTGTTAAAGGCTTCAACAAAAATTTATTGGGATTGGGTAATCCAAAAATGAGTGTGTTAAAGTTCCATTATGAAATCTGGTTTTTTTTTCCTAATCGTTTATTTTGTATATAAACATCCGACAAAATTTGCACTGCCAACACAAACTAAATAATAATTAACACATTTGACGCCCTGACGCCCTGACTTTTAAGCTTCAGTATAACTTTCTTTGTCCAACTAAATTCTAAATTTTGTTTTTATCAATCAAAAGATATATAGGATAAAATGTTTCTAAATATTTGAATAAAATGTCAGTGACATTGACAAAACATGTGACTTGAATTGTGAACGAAGTGTTGGTGTGTGCAATTTGTGCTATTAAAACTGTATTTTAAATCATTATTAGTAATCTTCAACAAAAAACACAGACACACACACACTATGAATAGACTGGGGTTATATTTTTAAGCACAAATTATAAAATTACACAACAGTAAATAAATATCTAGACTGGAAATAAAAAAAAGGATTATTTAATACTTTATACATTAATAATTATTCCTCCTCTCTGTATCTAATGCATCGTTTAGAGTAAAAAGAGAAACACACTCACCCTGTCACCCTGTAAGCCGGGCTCTCCAGCCTGTCCTCGGTCTCCCTACACAAGACAACCAGATTTGAAATTATTAATATTATTGTTATTATTAGCATTATTTCCTAAATTAATTGTAAATTTTAAAGTATAAGTAAAATAAACATGTGGAGCGACCTTGCTTCCAATTTCCCCAGGAGGACCCCTTGGACCCTAAAACACACACACATAAATAATGTAAAAAGATAAAATAATAGAAAAATAATAATCCAGATCATGAAAAGCAAGTATTAGTAAACAATCTGTGTGTATTCTGTGGCTTACAAAATAAGTGTGTGTGGGTCAACAATCTCTGCTTTGTTTAGCTGTGTGTGTGCTATGACAAACCCTGTCACCCGGCTCTCCAGCTGATCCTTGGGGTCCTGGACTGCCTTTAATGCTCTCTCCCTGAAATACACAGTTCACAGTTCTATTTACACACAAACACACACATCGCTTTCAGTGCTGAAAAACAAATTCACATGTAACACACACACACAGTACACGCTTACACAATGTACTCAAACTTACAGGTTCTCCTTTGGCTCCTTTCAGTCCTGTCAATCCAGTAGGGCCTTGAGGTCCAGCAGGTCCAAGACGTCCCTACAAAAATACACAATTAAACACATTTAACATTAACGATATTTGGCAGACACCCTCCCTTATCCAGAGCGACTTACATTTATCGCTTTTATAAAACTGAGCTATTAGGAATTAAGGGCCTTGCTCAGGGGCCCAACAGTGGAGCTGGGAATCGAACCCCGCTTTTTCAATTAGCAGTCCGACACCTTAACCACTGCGCTTTCCCCGTAAAGTGTAATATGACTAAATAAGCTAAGCTGACCAATCACAGACCAAAGATTTAGAGGCTTTCAAAGAAAGCCATCACTTTTGCGATTGACGGTCTCCTTGATACAGCTAGTGATGTGAAATTAACATGGCAGGACATCTGATGTGTGTGTGTGTGTAAGTTGATTTCTTTTTTTCTGAGCTTTTCTAGACTCAATGTAGTCTCAGTAGCACTCTCTGTCTTTCTGTATGTCTGTCTGTTCCGCTACCTCTCTCATACTCTCTATATCTTCTCTTTCTGTCTATTGTCTTCTATGGCTCTCTTTCTCACTAGCACACTGTCTGTCTGTCTTCTTCCCTGTCTCTTTCTCTCACTTACCGGTTCACCCTTTTCTCCTTTAACTGCTGCTCCACTGCCCACTCCGGGAATGCCCTGTTATTAAACACACACAAACACACACACACACACACAGCGCACGTCTCAACTCACCGGAAAACGACCTTACAATCATTTTATATAGTCACTATTAATAATATATTATTACTCACTGGTTCTCCACGACTCCCTTTCTCACCCTGAGAGAGAGAGAGAATAAGAAAAAGAGAGAAAGAGAGAGAGACATCTTTTACTTATATTAGAAGAACCAGTTGACTAAATAAACATTGATATTAACTTATATTACTAATTATTATTATTAAATTAATACTAATAATACTAAAATATACATATTATTTAAAGGTGCTTTTTAGTGACACAATGTCCCCTAAAGATTTAACAATAATAAATACATAACAGGAAACCTGAATCTTAAGTCTCATGTTAGCGTTTAAGAAAAAAACCCTTATTAACATCTATATTATATAATCATATTTTATTATTAATGTTAAATCAACTCATTATCTCACCGGCGCGAGGCATTAATCCCGAACTGTTCCTATCAAGTAATTACAGCAATGTTACTAATCATTAAAATCTAATTCATACCTACAACACACAAACACACCATTTACACACTTCATCCAGACTGACAGATGGTTAAAACGTTGCTAGATTATAAAAAAATAAAGCTACCCAAGCGACCTCTGTGTTAAACTACAGTCCCGGACACCACCATTTACGAATTTGGTAGACAACCTGCTACCTAAATTTATCTCCTTTTATACAGCAGCAATTGGGTTAGGGGGCCTGCTTAGGGCCAAAAATTGGCAACAGATCTTCCAATAAAGGCTACACCTTCACCTTGGTCATACCACTTCCCCACACCACCTTTATTTTGATTCACCTTTCTCGCAGCCCAGTATCCCTGTTTCCAGGCGGCATCATTTACCGGCACCCCGATCTCCTCTCTCTCCTTTATCCCTCTATACCCTTCGCCTGGAGTACCTGCAAGTAATATATTATAGGATGTGCTATATTATGGATGTTGTTAATCTGATTCATAAACCCGTCCTCTGGCTTCTTACATTATCCAGAAATACCTGCGCCCCTTTGCTGCCTGTAGACTCCGTAAACAGACCCGGCTCCCCTGTAAAACACATCCGCTCTTCAGCACAACAACAGAC
>VCAZ01000012.1:1112500-1252501 GCA_005784505.1 Bagarius yarrelli | reverse complement strand
GAGAGAGAGAGAGAGAGAGAGAGAGAGAGAGGGTGTGAGTGTCTAACCGTTGCGCCAGTTCCCCTTGCGAAGCCGCACAGCAGCTCTGCTAGTTCAGGTTGGACTCTGTAAAGATCTTCAGCATCACGAGTCTGCAGAAGATTCTGTGTGCTGCCATCTGTAACCACCCCCAGCAGCTCCTCTGAGCTCGCTCGTCCGAGTCCAACGGCCACCACTGCCACACCTGATACACGAGAACCCACCCCAGTATTACATGTGGACTGTAATGTACAATGTAATGGACTACTTGGGTTAATTCATTAATTTACATTTGACATTCACTTCCATCGAATTAAACCATCTGGATGTTCGGCTAATTTTCGAGGTGTCGCTCTGGATGAAGGACGTCTGCTTAATGCTGTAAATGTAAATGGTTTAGAGTTGGTGATGAATGAAACTCACCAGATTCCCTAAGTGCAGACGCAGAACGTCGGATCTCATCTTCAGAATTCCTATCAGTGATAATCACCACCACGCCTGGAACACCTGGTCTTCGACCTGCACTGGCACTCAGGAGATACTGACGCGTGAACGTTAAGGCCTGGCCTGAACACAACCAAAAAAACGTAAGTACTTTAAGTTCTGGAAGGAAATCAGGCATAAACAAACAAACAGGAATCCTAAGAGTGAGTGTGTGTCCTAGTTATTTGCTGTAAAGAGGGTTATTTGACATTTTCTCACACACACACACACACACACCTAGATTATTTCCCGGTCTGTCAGTAAACGGGGTGGAGGAAATTTCCCTCAGAAGAGTTTCGCTGCTGCTATGCCGATTGAGGAGGAAACGCACTTTCGGTTCAGCGCCATAAACCACCACCCCCACCTGAAGAAAGAATGCAGTCAAAACATATTATTGAGCTTTTTACACTGTACTGCCACCTACAGAGGGAAAGTTAGCACTGCTCTGTAAATATCTGTGTGTATCTGTTGCATAAACCTCTGAAGGAGGTTATACATCTTCACTTTATACCATCAGAAGATGATGAAGCCATGCTGGTGTTTTCCACAGCGTTCGATTAAACCCACCTGTGAGTCCCGGGCTCCGATAGAGGTCAGAGATCTAACTGCACTCGCAAGCAGCGACAACACAGGTTCCTCCAAAGCAGAACGATCCCGAGTGGTGGGGATCACAAACACTACGTCCAAACGGCCGTCCACACACACTGAGAGAAGATAAAATAATCTTGGGCTCATTCATCAACTCAAACACATTATTTTGAAAACACAAACCAAAGTGCACGTATCGACTATTTTTATTCTAAATCAGGGGTCACTAAAGTCGGAGTGTCAGTGTCTCGAAGAGTTTAGCTATGTTTAGCAGGTGTGTTTAGGCAAGTTGGAGCTAAACTTTGCAGGACACCGGCCCTCCAGTCTGGTGACCCCTGATATAACGAAAAGAGGGCTATTGGGCAGGTGGTAGTAGTTAGTGGTTAAGGTGTTGGACTGCCGATCAGAATTTTATAGGTTCAATTTCCAGTAGCACCGAGCTGGACCTCTACGTAAGGCCCTTAACCCTCAACTCTATCATATAATGATATAAATGTAAGTCACTACGGATAAGGATGTCTGAAAAATTCTGGAAATGTAAATTTAAAGCTAGACCGTTTAGAAATTTAGAAAAGAAAGAAAATTCTATTATATGACATTATTTGACAGGAAAACCAGATCAGATATCAGTAAAATATTTATAATATTATATACATTATATATATAATGTCTACATATATTTATTATATACATTCATATTAGTATTTATATTGTATATCGTATACAATATAAAATATAAAAACATCTCTGTATGGTAAAAATATCTAAATTGGGTTAATTTTCTTACAAATTCTTGATGTCATGCACGTCTTCTTTTTATTAGGTTAATATAAGCAACGCTGTTAAAAGAGAAAGATGACGAAGACCAGGGATCTCCAAGCTGTTTTCTGTGAGGGCCACATCATTTTTTCTTTCTTAAATAGGGGTAGCGTGACTCCCAGTTTTATTGCGCATGACATCAACTCATAAGGACTCCGTACAGAGATATACAGTAGATATAACATACCACTGCAACTGTGTATTTCGATATTTATTATTCACTTAAAATCTGTTTGTTCTGTGAACATTAAAAAAAAATGACACACTATCAAAAAAAAAAAAGATATATAACTGCATTAGGGCCTCATCCTTTTTTTCCCAACTAAAGACATCATTGTTTTGTCGACCTTTAATAAGATGTAGAAGCAAAAATACTGAATACATCATTCGATCGTCATTCCTTGATTAATACATTGTTTTTACTTTCTTTTCCTGTCAGTACGTCTACATTGGGTCTGTAAATGCAGATATTAAATACGGGTCAGTTTTAAAGGATGATGTAAGCAGGTCATCAAAAAAATATAGTTACAAAATCGGAATTGGGCGTCAGGACCTGCAGTGTAACTGCAGCCAGAGTGTGGAGAGAACTGAATATTATATATAACAAATAATCTGTTATAGAAATATTAAAAGATAACAGACAAAAAGATGTTTCTTTACATTTAAACAGAAAAAAAATATTACATTTCCCTGCATTTGGAATCAACTTTTCTCTTTTTTATGTATGTATTTAAAATTATTTTTTCCACAACTATGTCTCTAGTGTGTATTTGGGAAACTATAAAGACACTATTCATGTTTTTGGCCCATATAAAAAATACTAATAAGTGTGTAACCTGGTTGCTCTTCCAGCACAGCCTCAGGGCCTGTGTAGTCGTAGAAGACGGGTTGCACAGTGAAACGATACTGACGACCCAGTCGCAGATTCGTCACCCGGAATGAGCTGGTCGTATCAGGGAGAGTGAGAGACTGGATGCTAGCTGGGTCTAAAACCACAAAAACTATTACTTACACACACATACACACACTTTAGAACACAATTTAGTTATTATATAAGCTCCAAGCCTCACCTCTTTCATCCTGCCATCTTAGTATATATCTAGTGGCGCCTGAAAGAGGGTTCCATGCCAGCAGTACAGAATTCTGTGCAATCTCCACTGCCCTGAGGTCTGTTACAGGCTGCTGTGGAGCTAAAAGACAGTAACACACACACACACACACACACACACACAAAGGTGTAATAATGAATAAACTGAGAATGAGTTAACTGGAGAATGTGTGCTTCTGGTGTCTTTTTGTTCTACCGGTGGACTGTGTGACTGTGACTGGTTGACCTTCTCTGCCATTAACCACAGCAGCCAATCTGACCGTGTAAGTCAGTCCGGGACGAAGTCCATCCAGGGTGTATGAGGTTGCATCTCGATTAATTAGGGGACTCGATTCGGTTTCACCTACAAAAAGAATGCATGAGAACTTTAAGGTAGAATGTTTATCCAACGGATTGCTGACATTCCCACAAATGTTTTCTGTCTATGAATCTTTGCACTTATTTATACAAATAAGGTTTCATCTAATTAAATAATAAATCCCAGCAACCCTACCAACATAAACAAACTCCATCCCTAGTAACCCTCATCTCAATACAAAGAACCCCAACCTCACCCACAACAACACCAACCTCAATAATCCTCATCTATAATCCCACCCTCAACAACACCAACCTCAATAATCCTCACCTCAATCCCACCCACAACAACACCAACCTCAATAATCCTCATCTATAATCCCACCCTCAACAACACCAACCTCAATAATCCTCACCTCAATCCCACCCTCAACAACACCTACCTCAATAATCCTCACCTCAATCCCACCCTCAACAACACCTACCTCAATAATCCTCACCTCAATCCCACCCTCAACAACACCAACCTCAATAATCCGTCAGTCTGTCAATAATCTATCTGTTTAACTGCCTGCCTGTCTGTCTATCTGCCTGCCTGTCTGTCTGTCTGTCTGATCCATCTGTAGGTCTGCTGTTTATCTATCTGCCTATCAATCTGCCTATCTATCTATCTGCCTGTCTATCTATCTATCTGCCTTTCTGTCTGTCTATCTATCTGCCTGTCTGTCTATCTGCCTATCTATTTGCCTGTCCTTCTCTCTTCCCGTCTATCTGTCTGTCACAACAGTCATCGTATACATTTACCCCATTAACCCTTTTCCTCAGTGCTAATCGTCTGTAAGCTCTGAAAAAGTTGCAGCTGTTTACCCTGTGAGGAGCTCCAGTAGATCCTGTACCCATCAGCACCTCTCACTGCTCTCCAAACAATACGCATTGATCCTGGTGTTACCTGTTCAACTCGCACTCCCTGAGGTCGCTCCTCATACACCGGACCTGGAAAACACACACACACACACACTTAGTTTTAATCATATTGTCTGATTAGTCAGTTATTATGGACAATGGACACACACTGACCTGTAGTGACCTTGACAGAAACTGGAGGTCCTTCTCTGTTCTGGACCAGAGCAACGACCTGAACGTCGTACTGAGACCCTCCTTCCAGTTGCTTTAGATCCACCGATGTTATATTGCCACCAACCAGCTGAGACCGCTCCTGTCCACCTACACACACATACACACACCAAATCAACAACATGTTTATCACATCAGCATGACACTGATCCAACAACACCTTCGATCCATAAAACTGGCATCAGTAACAGACTGAATAAAATTTATTGGATACAAAAATCTGATACCAGGTGATACCTTTGTGACCGGCGGTGAAGAAAATTAAACTCTTCGATGCATCACAAATGTCAAAAATTGCACTTCAATTCTACATTTTAATTGATAACATGATGCTGACAGTCTGTGACGTGCACATAACAGATGTATGATGGCGGCAGAGGGATAACAAATCACTGGAAAAGATTTAGGCTCCGTCCGAAATTGCATACTACGTATTTAACTTACTAATAACTAACTACGTAATAACTAACATATTTAATGTTCTTTTTTCCTTAAGTACTTAACCACTGCGCAACTACTTACCATAACTATTAAGTTGTTCGACTTTTACTTTAAAGACCTTTTTTATAAGGTCTTTCTTATCTTTCTTATAATTATATAATATCTTATAATGTCAAAATATCTATCTTTTACTTTATAAAAATCAAGTACATCATCCTCAAGGATAATTTGCTTCCATTTAGATTTAAGTTGATAAATATTTTAGCTGTAGAAATAATAAAATTATAATAAATCATTTTAATCACATTGGATTGAAAAAACAACAAAATGCTCACTTACCGTCAGATCTCTTCCAAATCACCCTGTACGCTGTTGCCCCCTGAACACCAACCCAGCTGATCCTTACAAACTCCCCTCGAGTCTCGTGCTGTACACCTGTAACACGTCCCACCTCTGCAACTGAGAAAGAGAAAAAATACATTTGATGCATTTTTTCTACAAATGTAATGCAAATATAAAAAGCAACATTTTATAAGAATAAATACAGAGCGATGTTTTAATAATATTATAGAGCGACTGATGGGGTATAGAGTTTATAGAGTGTCATGTATTGCCTGTGTGCACATTTTTGTTTAATTTACCAACATGGTTCCAATATAGTTAATAAATAGAAAAACACAAATACAATAAATACAAAACTAAAAGCAATGCATAGCATTTTAAGATCAAAGCTCCACTGTGCATGCTAAACTTGAGCTACACACAGCTCTGCAGCGTCTTATGAGGTCTCTGAGTGTTTTGTACCTGTCCTGATGTCCTGAGTGGCAGCTGGTCCCTCTCGGGAGCCAATTAGAGCAGAGACAGATATTCTGTAAGTGGCACCTTGCTGTAATCCACTAATGGTGTAGAACGTGACACCAGCAGAAACAATCTGGGAGTCTTCCGCTCCTGTGGGTAGAAAAGAAATAAAATTCTTTAAAAACTGAACTGTAGTCTTAGAATTGGGTTGTTAAATTTTTATCCCCTGCCTACCGTCAGAACGCTGCCAGGAGATTTTGTACCCAGTTGCTCTGGAGACCAGATCCCATGATATGCGAATCTGTGTGGAGCCAATGTCAATAAACTGGAGACCCGTGACTGCCCCGACGTAGCCATTTGTCCTAGTGGTGAGTGTCTCTACGTCTCCAAGCTGGCTGTCAATCATAGCAGCCACCCCCACAACCACAGATTCGTCAGGTTGTAGACGCTCGATGGTGTAGGTGGTGATGTCTCTGCTGAGTTCATGGAACTGCTCTGGATCTAAAAACAATGTGTGTGATAGATAGAAAAAAAGAAAGAAAGAAAGAGAGAAAGATTATCTTACAGTATCACTGAAGAATTAATCATAAAGTCTGCCGGTGTTCATCCCAAAACTCCCTGGAATTAAAAATAACTCATCAAGGATCGCAAAATAGCCCTTCCTGCAGGCACTCTTCCGGTTTTGGATTCAGTTTTTGGTGGCACAAAATAAATTTAAGTAACCCGAATACAAAAAAAAAGAAAATTGGACACAAAACATTAATCAAAAACCTTTTTTAAACAAAAATAATTATATAAAATAATCGAATAACAATCATTATGTTACTGAATATATTATCCTGGGAAACAGATCTGGACCGTCACTGACAAATATTGTGTAAAAATGTTTTTTTTTATTTTTAAAGTTGATTTTAAAAAATCTAAAAGATGTGAGTTATAATCGACAAATAGATGAAGACTTTACATTTGTTTATTTTGGACTGTGAGTCATCTATTAAAATGCTATTGAGGTTTTAAACGTGTAATTCAGTGTCATAACTTTAGAGACGCTCCCTAAATTTGCAAATATCGAACGGCCACCATTCAGGGCCACTTTATGCCTTTTTATTAAAATGTTTCAATAATCAAAATGGCAAAAAACTTTAAGAGGCAAAACAGAACTGACAATACAGTCATTTATCTTCTATACCCGCTTATTCCCTAATTCGGGGTCACAGGGATCTGCTGGAGGGAGTCTATCCCAGCCGTCTCTGAAAGGGGTGAAAGGCAGGAGGGGGACACCCTGGACAGGTCACCAGTCCAGCACAGGGCCACACACACACACGCACTCACTCCTATGGGCAATTTAGAATCACCAATCAATCTAACGTACATGTTTTTGGACTGTGGGGGGAAACCGGAGGACCCGGAGTAAACCCACACAAACACAGGGAGAACATACAAACTCCATCGAACCCGGGGCTTCTTGCTGTAAAGCGACAGTGCTATCATCTAAGCCACGATGCTGCCTCCTGACACTTTCTAACTTCATAAAAAAGACTTAAATGCTAACTCTTTTACATTTTATTAATTATATTAATTAACTAATTATATTTATTAATTGTATACTTTAGCTAGCTTCCAGCTTAATTTTCTTCTCGTTGTGGTGTCTTACAAAATTAGATGTTGTCCTGCTTGTTTCAGAAACAGAAATTGTATAATTGTATACCGTGTCTGTAGCTAAAATGAAAATGATTTACGAGCAGCTCACACACATGGAACCGTGTGACACAAGCACAGTCAAGCAAATCAGGCGACAAATTTCAATGCTAGTTCTAGAAGGACTGTGGATTAAACCAGCAATGTTACAGTTTTCTGTGATCAATTTTATCTTAAAGAAGGGGAAAAAAGCATGTTTCTGGACTTGGTCAAGATCATTAAGAACGTTTGGCGAGACAAGTACAAGTGCAAATACCAACAAGTACTAAAGCATGAACAATAAACCTTTACAAATTGACACGGCTTTCCACAATAAATAAAAGCCTTACAAATTCCCTGTGCAATAAGTGATGCATGTATGAATGTATTTCTTATACGTACTATTGCCTTGTCTCCAGGTGACTCTGTAACCCGTCGCCTCACTGACCGGATTCCATGCGATCCTGATCCGCCGGCTGTTGGCATTCACCACACGCAGATTCGTCACCCTGCTTGGAACTGCTCCTGCCTGAAACTCTGTTATGAAAACACATCACACAGGAATGCATCCATTTATCCGTTCATCAAGCGTTTCATCACTCTGGTAACAGACAGGCTGAGAAAGAAACAATCTTAAAACGGATAAAACCAGACCAGGATTCGACTCATTAAACTAAAGAAATCAACTTCCAAGAGACCAGATCATTTCAGGATTCCTTAGAATAAGCAAACAGGCAGAAGTTCGACTGAAGAGTGTTAAATAAGTCGTCAGTCTGCAGAGTTTCCACATCTGATCTAGACACTGTAGAAGTTTTTTATCATTCTTTACAGTGAATGTTAACATTTGAATTGGAGCATTTAATGGAAATGTTATTAAATTCTAAACTATAAGTAATATAAATAAGTAAAACAAACAATTGCAATTTTTGCAAAAGCTTCAATGAAGCGCATCTTTTCAACTAAAAGCTTTTAAAACATATCCTGGATGAATAACACTGAGTAAAAGTGTTGCACTTTATTACATTGCATACATATTTCACTTTTTTAAATACTTAATTGTGCTAAATATAAAATTAATATATTTTATTAATGAATTTTGAAGTAAATAAAAATGCACTGAAATTAAACCAAACAGTACCTGTGTTAATATTTCCGCAGTGCAGTTGTGCCTTCATTACTTATGTCAGTTTATAGCGTGTTTAGAAATGTAATAGAATAGCTTTAAACCTTTTTTGCATTATGAAGTAACTTTTGATGAACTATTACCTAATTTGCTGTTTATTATTAGTTTCAAAGAACGGGTTAAAGGGGCATTTTTAATTAAACTAAAATATTGTCATTAAGATTAAGGCTTTAAAGTTCTTTATTACTTTATTAGTACTACTGATCATTTACATTCACAGCATTTGGCAAATGTTCCTATACAGAGCAACTTACATTTATGTCCTCTATAAAACTGCAACTGGGGGTTAGGGGCCCTGCTCAGGGGCCCAGCAGTGGTAACTTGGTGTTGTTGGAAATTTAACTCTGATCTTCTAGGTATCAGTCCAATACCTCAACCACTGCACTACCACTTCCCACAAAAGCAACTAGTTAATAAGGAGGGTTGGTCCCTAAACTAAAGTATTACCATTTCACACATTTGTTGTCTTTACCTAAAACTCTTGATGGCCGTGTAATTACAATAACAAAATATCGCTGGAAAATCAATTAATTGGCAAAACTGATTAAACCATTATCCTCTTGTCCCAAATAAGCTTTAGTAAAAAAAACTGTTGCCTAATTCCATATGATGAAGAGTTCTGTAGGTGGCAAAGGGGTTAAAAATGTGCTCATTTGTCACATAGACTTTACAGCACAGTGGAATTGCCTGTTTATGAAGTTGGGGTCAGAGCACAAGGTCAGCTATGATACAGCGGTGCCGCTGGAGCAGGAGGGCTTAACGGTCTTGCTCAGAGACCCAACAGTGGCTGACTGGCAGCAGTGGGGCTTGAACCCTGGTCTTCTTGGTCATCCAAACAAAAATCCAGTGCCTTAACCAATTAAGGTTTACAGACGGACTGAGTTGTAGCACAGAATATTGTGGGTCATACATTGTCTGTGATAAACAGAGTGGCAGAAAGCAGCAAAAAAACGTTAAACTTTAGCTTGAGTAGTGAGGAACAGGAGATGGAAAACTCGACACCAAAACTTGTTTATCAGCTTGTTTTATCCTGTTTACCCACTGTAATGTAACTAAACACAAACAAAAGAACAGAAACGCACACACACCTGGTGTGATGTAGATGGTTGCGGGAGGGCCCTCACTGTAGCCCACCAGCGCAGTCACACCCACAGAGTAAGACACTCCTTCTGTAAGGTCACGGAGGTCAAACTTCGACTGATTTCCATCAACAACACGTTTCACCTCCGACCCGGCTAGAAAGAAAGATACAACACGGCATCAACACAAACACACACACACTAACAGGTTAATAGATAACCTTTGACTGTATTATCACTAATATTAACTATTAATTAACATATCATCATATGATAGAATAAACAAATATAATTCAGCAACAAACAAGAAATATAAATATTTAATTATAACATTTTAATGATCAACTTTGTGAAATGATTTGTAATAAATAATAAGCATAATAATAGTTTTATTTAAAAATTACAAAATATTATTAGATAAATAAATTTGTTTATTAATTGCTTGTATTGAGACTATTAAATAAAACACATTTAATAAAATCTATAACTGAAATAAATTTGTATATAATCTTAGCTATCAATAATAATAAACTAGCTGTTATCAACGTTCTACTGGTTTGCTATGCTATTACAGGTGGTTGCTAGGATGTTGCTATTCTATCCCACAATTGCTAAGTAGCTGCTATGATATTCTAGCCTTGTTGCTAGGGTGCTGCTAGCTGCTGCTGTGGGGTCCCACATGTTTTCAAGAAAAGTTACTAGTAGGTTTAAAGAGAATATTTAGAATAGTTGAAATAATGCTAAATAATTCTGATAAAATAAATTCTAAGTGAATAAAATAATTTGGACCGATACGATGTTGCGAGCGTCATTAACACAATCGCCCTGTTTCTGCATGGAATCTACATTGTACCAAATTTTGTGAATCCTACACCAAAAATTTTCACTAATGAAATAATAATTTCTAGTAACTTATTTTTTTTTCTGAAATCCTTAGCGCTGTGTTACTAAATTGAGGTGTAACAAATAAAATCTATAATATATATATATATATATTATTATATATATATATATAGCCTATATAAATTTGCTTCTTACACTCAGTGTTAATTATAAGGATGTTGTACTGTGTTGCCCCGGCGACCCCAGTCCACGCCAGCCGTACGGTGCGTCCTGTTATCTCCACCACTCGCAGGTTGATGACTCTTCCAACCAGAGGTAACGCTACACACAGCATATCATATACACATACAATTATAAATCCAACACTTAATAACCGCCTCATTGTCACTCATCATCATCATCATCATCATTATTATGCTACATACTTTAAGTATGTGGTTTGCAAATTTGATGGTGAAATAATTTCAGCACATTTGTTTTTGTGTTTTCTTTAATTTTTTGACCTGGTGTAGGTTCCTCCCGTCCATCATACAGTGTGTACAGAGTAATGATGTAATCGGTACTCGGCTGAAGGCCTTTTATCTCATATCTTGTGGTACTTTGTGGGAAGCTCTGTGTGTTCACCCTGCTGCCTGTAGACAGACACAATAAGAAGGATTATTTAACACTGTCACATTATATAAATAAATATTCAACATAAACAATTAATTTACCAACACATCCATAGCGGAAACTATAAAAATGAAGGCGTTTCCATGCAGTGCATGAACAGAGCTGTATTTGGATTCATAGACTCATGGATACACAGCTGAATTTCAGATGTTTTAGAAATTTACTGGCTGTGAATATCAAGTTGCAGATGATCGAATACATCAGATTCTTTATTGTTTTGGGAAGCGGTAGTTTCTTGTTTAACACATTGAACACATTGAATTGCTAAGTGGATTATCATAGGTTTAAATCCCAGCATCACCAATCTGCCACTGTTGGACTCCTTTTTTAATGCATTTTTTTTCTATAAATGAGAAAAAAAATTGAATAGATAAACATTAGCCCACCCAAACATTAGTCTTGCCCACCCAATAAAAATTTGCTAAAAGCAGTGAAATTTGTTTATTAATTGCTAAAAATACGTTTTTAACGTATTCCACGTTTTTTATGTTTACCCAATTTCTCTCTTTAAAATATTAATTGAATAGTTCATTTTTAGTGGCCTAAACTTTACTTTAACTTTAAAAAGATTATAGTATTGCCTAAATTTGTTTTATAGTCCAGTCATTAGCCGTTCTGCCTGCTGAAAATAATCCTGCGTTTAACATTTCAAAAACATTTGTGACTTAATATAATGTCTTCTTAACTGAGCCCAAGCAAGAATATTAATACAATACAACAAAATCTTTTGCTATTTTATTATTTAATTCAATTGAATTTTACAGTGTATCTATATCCTCATATTGTATACAGAGTATCTATATCCTCAAATCCACCACCAAAATTGCCCACCTAGGATATCTAACTGCCCACCCTTCTATGGTTGGCAGGAAGCGGGCTTAAAGATAAATAAATAATGTCACTGCTGCCAGAGTCTTTGTGCACTGAAAGTTCTATCAATGACATCACAGGAAATATTGGTCTTTGGTATCTGAGTGTTTGTATGAGTATCAGGGCCGATACTCAGCTCATATACTCATACAGATACCAGTATCGATTTCTGTGCATCCTTAAATCAAATGCGGTAATAATTCAACTCTAAACGTGACCAGAGAGATTTATATTAATTTATAGCTTGTGGGGGAGTAATGCAGTGATGTAAACTCTACCACTCAAGTTATTGTGCAGTGTGTGTATATGTGAGACTCACGCTGTCCCTCTACCATCCACTCCAGTCGATAACCCTTGGCTGCTCCTATGCGGTTCCATGTCAGCAGGATGCTGGAGGGTCCAGTTGTAACGGCCCTCAAAACCTGCTGCTCTACTCGCTCTAAAAGTCCAGGAACATTGTCACAAACAGACTTTTTTAATCCTCCTCCAGTTTTTGGCACACATTTACAGGCATCCTGTTTGTGATTATTTACTGAATCATCAGACAGACAGTGAGTCAGACTCTGAATCAAAAAGGAAACGTAAGAGTGCGTGAGAGTCTGGAGCGATGCACAAGGAACACACGGTGCCGTCGGATCCACTAGGGGTTTGGGTTTTAATGCAGTGTAGCAGAAGACTGAAGATGAGATTATGCTAATGACCAAATTTGTCAAAATAAGGCATGTTTTTCTTTTTATCAACATTTAAACTCTACATCGTTTTGTTTAGTTAAGGTAATAAAATCAGGATTTGTTAATTAGTATCCAATTATTCATTATAAAAGTGTGTGTGTGTGTGTGTGTGTGTGTAAGCATGTACCTATCTTAAAGCGTGCATTTGCTGCTGGTCCTTCAGTTTCTCCATTATATAAAGCAATGACTGTGACAATGTATTCAGTGTCCGGTTGCAGATTCACAAGAGTGTGAGCCTCACTGTCACCGCTCACCTCTACAGTCTCTATAGCACTTCCTGTAACAGAGGAAGAGAGGGAGAGAGAGAGAGAGAGAGAGAGAGAGAGAGAGCAAATTAATTAATAAGTGAGAGAATAAATAGGATAAATAAATAAATGTAATAAATAGTGGATGTACGAGTGAGTGAATGGGTAAAGCAATTCATTAAAAGAAAGATAGAAGGAGGGAAATTGCATAAATTTAAATGAAAGAATAAATGCATGAATTAGAGAGAGAGAAAGAGAGAGAAAGAGAGAACAAAATTAGATTTATGGAAAAAAATAATGAATAAATTACAGACAATAAATGATTAATAAATAAACGAACAAAGAGGTAAAGGGGTGAATACAGTGGATGAAAGGATAGACGAATAAAAGAGAATGGATGCATGAATTAAAAAACAATAGATGGATGGATAAATATGGGAGATAAAGAGAAGAAAGAAAGAAGAGTTTGATCAGCTTAACATCAGACATCTCAGTGAAATCAGACATATTATACACAGATGGGAATCTGGATCAGAAGGTAAAGGAATTATGAATAAAAATTGCCGCGTTTTTGTTATAAGTTGTAAGTAAACATGTTTTTGTTTACTAGTGTTTACTTTCAGTTTAAAACAGATACACATACGGAGACTGTAACACAAGTTTATAGTAAAATATTTTACAACATAAACTGTAAAATAGTTTTCAAAACACGTAGAAGTATTAAATAAAAATATATTTTTGGTGGTTTTTCGGTTCTCATTTTGTTTTTGTGTGCAATCATTTATACTTTTATTCAACTGACTTTTTCTAGATTAGCAGTTGTTGATAAACGTCCATATGATTTTTGGTAATAGTGTTTTTATTTAATTAAATTATTTGTAGGAAATTATTTGTGCAGAGAAAAAACAAATATTCATCAACACTCATTGCAGTGTAACGGAGCGCCTCTGATCAGGGCTCTGGTCTTAAACACTGAACGTTTTTCCTGGTGTTCTATTAGACTGTCTGCAGGATTTATTTAGGGAATTAGTGGGATTCTCCAGGAGAGTCTAGGTTACATTTCAACAGTTTTACCCCAAATCTATTAGTCAGCACGTTTAAATGCTCACCCACAAACGGGCCCCAGACCAGCCTGTATCCTCGGGCGCCATTCACTCCTTTCCAACGCACCTCAACGCTGCTGTTTGAGGTTGTGACCACAGAGAGCTGCTGCACTCCCTGTAAACGCACTACACACACACACATAAATAAAGGAAACGCATTAGCATAAAACATGACATCATAGCTTATTATGCGAACAGAAAACATGGTGCATACAGAAGTGTTTTAGGTCCCTGGAACAATTTTGGTTCCCTAAATCAGAAACGGAGTGTAACAAAAACCAAAACTAATAAAGGGGAACCTAAATGTTTTTATTGGAAAAATTTAGGAATGTACAGTGTGAAACCTAGTATAGTATAATATAGTAAAGTATAGTGTAGTATAGTATATATAATATCAGTGTATAGTACAGTATAATATAGTAAAGTATAGTGTAGTATAGTGTTATATAGTGTATAGTATATAATATCAGTGTATAGTATAATATAGTTAAGTATAGTGTAATATAGTGCAGTATAGTATATTATAGTAAAGCATAGTAAATTATAGTATAGTACTTAAACTATAATATATACATTATTATAGTAGTATTATAGTATAGTAGAGTACATACTATACTAATGTATATTATATTAAAGTAGGGTATATTACAGTGTATTATAGTATAGTATATTTTAGTATAGTACATACTACTATAATAATGTATATATTATAGTACAGTATATTATAGTACATACTTTACTAATGTAAATATAGTAGTGTTTATTATAGTATAGCTCATACTATACTAATGTATATTATATTTAAGTAGGGTATATTACAGTATATTATAGTATAGTATATTTTAATAAAATAAAGTGTATTGCAGTATAGTATAGTAGGCATTGCTGGGGCATCCTATAGAAAATAAGACTGGGAAGCACTGCAGACAGTGCAAGCATTTTGTTGAAAGACATTACAGCCTTTCTGGCTAATGATTCCTGCTTTGACAATGTGGACAACTTAATCCAGGTAGCTATTAAATGCAGTTAGCTGTAACAGGGATTAGTAGATGTGTGTAACCTTGTGTGTTTAACAGTTGCTTACTGAAGGCCCTTACTGAAAGCCCACAGTACGCCATTGATAGTATGGTACATTATTCTATATTACAGCATATTATACAGTATGGTATAGTATAGTATAGTATAGTGTGTGCATGTTTGTACTTACGTGTGCTGGCCGTGAGCGTAGTGGGTGGAACGTTGCCTCGGGGGAAGAGAGGATACAGATTGATGATGTATTCAGTGTCCGCCTGTAGACCATCCAGTGTGAGAGAAGTTGTATCAGCACCAATCGTCCGCTCTCGCAGCAACGATGCAGGCTCACCTGATTAAACCGTTCCAGATAATCAGATCAGATCAGACAACTCAGAGGTGCAGAATGATCAAACTACAAACAGTAAATAAATATGTAACAATTTATAGCATATAGGTAGGGTAGAGAAAAAAATTGGAAGAAGAATCTTCTCCTTCTACTCCCTTTAAATATCCTGAATTGTGAAAAAGGCTAAGATATAAATATATAATCTAATAAACTATAACTTTAAAAACTGAACAAATTGCATTTACTTACTAACCCTCACCCTAAAAAATGAGCCCAACATCGACTCATCCATAGTTTTTAGAACATTAGATCAGAGTTGGCAGCAAATACAAACATTACAGTATATCCCCCCCGTCACATTTTTCCTTCAGTCTTTTGTTTAGTCACATTTTCTTTCACTGATCTTTGTTTAGTCTGCACTTTTCTATCCCTCATTAGGCACAAAAAATCTTTCACCCTATACTTATGTAAGACGCCAGTAACAAGTTGTTCTCTATATAATAAGACATTTATAATTCAAAAATTAATAAAATTACATCACCAATCTGGCAACACTGGGCAGAGTAACCCACTTAATCTGGCAACACTGGGCAGAGTAACCCGCTTAATCTGGCAACACTGGGCAGAAGCCCGCTTAATCTGGCAACACTGGGCAGAGTAACCCACTTAATCTGGCAACACTGGGCAGAAGCCCGCTTAATCTGGCAACACTGGGCAGAGGAACCCGCTTAATCTGGAACACTAGTTGCAGTCACTTGCACTTGGAAACTGGCCATATTACGGATAAATCAGACTGATTAAATCACAAGCAAGCGTAGGCTATCAGACCCATTTATCGGATTTCATTCATTTATCGGAGCAATAAAAATCACGTCATTTTCAGTCATATCACCCGATAATTTATCTGTCTGATAAATACTGTGCATCCCTAATTTACACCTCAAGCGGAGCATATTTTAGATGGTCTCGGTCACATTTTTGTGCTCCCAAACGAATTTTGGGTGCTTTTTGCAGATACTCGGTACAAAAAAAAAAGAAATGTGGCCCTGATAAGAGTAAAAGAAGCAAAAATAAAACATTTATTAATGATGAATGATGTAAAGGTTGTGCAGAAATCCTGGGAAATAAATCCTGCAGGTGCAGACATGAAGTATATAGTATATAGTATATTCAATTCATTCATTGTCATTGTGGCAAGGTACATGTACAGAGCCAATGAAATGCATTTTCGCATCCCATCTTAGTAAGTTGGGGTCAGAGCGCAGGGTCAGCTTGATACAGCGCCCCTGGAGCAGGAGGGGTTAAGGGTCTTGCTCAAGGACCCAACAGTGGTTGACTTTTGAGTTGAAATACAAGTTGAACTACAAGTCCTGCACATAGATACTTATTAGGCAGGATTCACCTTACATGGCACGCGAATATATTTCCACCACTCCAGTGACAGACACCTGGACCGAGTCAGACATTTCTCAACACGTATATAAAACCCACAGATCTGGCTATATATAGAGACACACCTAACCTGACCTATTAAGATCTGCCAAGTCAAACACTCCACACAGGATACAAACAACAGGCGAATAAAACCCCTAAGCAACACTATTCACTTCAGAACAAAAGCTCTTTCTGATGTAGCAGTTCACTCACTTCCTGGATATTCTAATGCAAATGTTTGCCTAAAGAAATATAGTACATAAGAGTATAAAAGTAAATAATCTGAGATAAAGACTGTCCGGCGGCCGAGTTTATTCAGGATTGCTGGTGGATCTAGAATAAAAGCAGTGGAACAATGTCAATTTATTAACTATAAAAAAATATATATGAACTTTAATTACTGGAAACATATTTTAATTTTAATTTCAATTAACATGAACATCCAATGTTTCACATCATATAGTAAAAATTTAATAACAGTTACTTATTTTAACTTATTTTACTAACTATTTGCACACTGTAAATAGTAATGTGTTATTTAATTAGGCTCTTATTTCCAACCAAGCAAACCCAGAATATTAATGTTTATGATAATTCAGCATGATTTTCTGGAGAATTAATGAATGTTGCTGATGGAAACACTGACTCAGCACTATAAATAACACCAAGCTTTTTTGTATATTTAATGTTAGACTGAAAAAACAGAATGAACTTCTCGACAGCTAAAACATCGAATTAAGAATGGTAGATTGAAGATGCTGTGAAAGGTTGAACACTGACACTGAAACTGTGCAGTAAAAATACACTGAAATAATTGATCAACTAAGAAACCATTGTCCTCATGAGTAAGGCCCTTAAACCCCCGATTGCTCAGCTGTATAAATGAAATAAATGTAAGTCGCTCTGGATAAGGGCATCTACATGCTAGAAATGTAAATCTATGCCGTCTATTTATCTGATTTAAACCATATAAATTACCCAATTCTGTTATACCATGTTCATTTTTAGCAATCACTTAAAAAACTTTCATAATTAGTAAAATCTTACCCAAAGCCAACAAAAACATTAAAGTTCATTGTCATACCTGCCTCTCACATATACTAAACAGAGTCTTTGGTCTGAAGGTAAAATTGAGCGCAATAAGAACAGTGTGCTCTTATGTACATCATAGTAAAGGTGTTAAAATTCTCCGTGCTATGGTTAAACTATCAACACTGGCAGCTTATAAACGGTGCTGAAGGATAACTTAACCAGGCACAGGTATTATTATTAAAATTATTATTAGTATTATTAGTAGTAGTAGTATTTCTTTATTTAATGCTATGTCAGCCCGTTAAATCCGATTGTCCGTTTATTTGAATCATTGTTTTTTTCCTTGCCTAAAAAAACACAGTACATACAGTACAGTACTGTATATACCATACACACTATCTGCATACATACTGTATATGTGCAATATATACATCCTCTGCTACATGTGTGAGTAAACAACATTGGTACATCATCGGCCAATCAGACGTATTGGTATTCAATTCGGACACTACCCCCTGCGGATTTTATTTGTTAAATCTGATGTCTGATGTCTGAGACTGTTAAATCTGTTAAAGTTTTTCTGTACTCATATTCCACTTTTTCTACCATTTACTTAAAATTTAAAGGGGGTTTAAGATCTGATGGTGGGATTTGACAACCAACCACTAGTAAAACTAGTAAAACCACAAGAAATAAAGAGAACCGGAACACATCAGCAGGTCGGCTCTGAATTATTTAAACATAAATATGTTAACACAACCTCCGACATTGCTTATTATTTCCTTTACTTTTATCCAATGTACATTCAACTGAACTTTTCCCAAGTTTATGTGTGTATGTGTGTGTGTGTGTGGGTTACCTCTGGGCCCATATGTAATCCTGTATCCCTGTATGGAGCCAGCAGGAGGGTCCCATGCCAGCGCTAAAGTAAAGAACCCTGCCTGCACTAACCGCAGTGTGGCCACGCCCTGCACAGACCCTGAGAACAAGGAATTAAAGTGTATTATGTCTTTATAACTCTCCCTCTTGTAGTAGAATTTGTGCTATCATTAGTTCAAGCATGGGCATGTATGTGAGGGTGTGCCAGCTTTTCCTCTCACTCGTTCGAGCTTTAGCAGACACGGACTCGCCCACGCTGTTGGGGTACTGGGCGATTACAGACACTAAGTAGTCTGTGCCAGAGCGAAGATCCCGCGCCAGGTAGGCCTGCTGACTGGCTGGTACCGTATCCTGAGAGACAGAAAAATAGTTAAAACATAAATCAGGATATTCAGAGTCACCAACATCCAGATTTGCAGGCCTGTGTTTAGTAGCTTTTGTGGCTCATCTAACCTTTACTCATCCTTAAATCAGCATTTTATGAAGCTGTAATTTATTATGCACTATTTTTTTTTATTAATTATAAAAAACTAGATTCTGTTAATTAAATGTCTGTTTTGTTAAATGTTCTGTTAAATGGCTGCTTTATTATATCACAAAAAGTAACTTGTTTTATAAATGTAGCAGCATGTTAACCTAAAAAACATGTCATTAAAAAAATTTGGTCAGGAATAAAAACAAAATAAAAATCAAAAGTCTTCTCTTAAACAGCAACACTTTCTATAACAGCATGCCGATAGGTGATTTATTTAACGATGCTAAGTGTGCTTTACAATTATGTAAGAACAATAACAGTTAATAATGAATAATAATCCAATATAAACGATTAACAAACCGTATGAAAAGACTACAAGTAATATCTCAAAACATAAACCACACTGACTTCAGCACAGCTGTACTTCAATATGTTAAAGTCAGCGTGGTTTATTTAAGTGTCATAAACATATTTCCTTTTTTCTAATCTAATCTACAGTAGGTAAAATCAATGTTCGGATTTTAACTTTAAGTGGAAGTGGCCTAATCTGATCTCGCTTTTAAAATCCTTCTTTTAATTTAACACAGAAGTGGGCGTGGTCTTAAGCATTTGGCAGATGCCCTTATCCAGAGCCACTTACATTTATCTCATTTATACAGTTAAGCAATTGGGAGTTAAGGGCCCTGCTCAAGGGCCCAACAGTGATAACCTGGTGGTGCTGGGAATCAAACCCTGATCTTCCAGTTGAAGCTCAACAACTTAACCACTGTGCTACCACTTCCTCCTAGAACTAGAAGTGGCTTGAACGAATTATTATGTGAAACCACTATTTGGGTTTTAATCTAACAGTGGGCGTGGCCTAAACGTTTTCTAAAATGTACATTTAAATTCAAGTCAGAAGTGGGTGTGGCCTTCAAATGCATTTTTAAACTATACCGGAATTGGAACTAGAAGTGGGTGTGGCTTAAAACAACATGAAGTGGGTTTAAAGTGGGTGCGGCTTAAACCAATTCCTTTTCTGAAACAGTCATTTAGATTTTGAGCTCCCAGTAGGCGTGGCCTAAATCTTCCTTTTTTTTTCCTAAAACCTATATTTAATTCGAGATAGAAGTGGGCGTGGCCAAAAATATCTTGTTTATAAAATCTACATTTAAATTTAAACTAATGTAAACTCTGTGTATAAATATTTACTAATTTAGGTGTGGCATTAATTGATATTTTTCTTAATCTATATTTGAATTTTAACCAGAAATGAAAGTGGGTTAATTAGAATATTTATACACAAAATATATAGCAACAAATCAATGATCAATGGTTTCTATTTCCATTGTGCTTATATAAAGCTAAATGACACGGGTCACCTAGAACTGATAAACAAACTAACATTGTATGACCATAACTAAATGTGAACCACTTGGCAGATCAATAATAGAGAAATAAAAGAATCACACACACACACACACACACACACACACGCATTTATCCCAGCAGTGATCACAGCTGCCTCTCACCTGTTGCAGCTCAGCTGTTAACGGCTGCCCCAGACCAGACAGCGGTGTGTACTGGACCAGATAACTGATTACGGGCCCCCCTGCAGCCGTCCATCTAAACCGAATCGAATTAGTGGTCTCATCTATAAACTTTAATTCAGTCGGGCCGCTGAAGACTTCTGAGAACATAAACAGACACTGGAGTAAGTTTTATTATACAGATTAAAAAGGACATAACACTAAAACAGTTTTGATTCTGAATACCGTCGCTGGAATAAAAGCCACCGGACGCTGAGCAGACACGAGGAGACAGAGTGGGCAGGAGAGTGCTGAGATCCTTAAACTTCTCAATGAAGGAGGTGAATTCACTCTGAGGAGGTGAGGAGATGAGCGCCAGTTCTTTCTGATCTGCACTCTTTATACCTGAGGAGGACCAAACAGCAGATCATTTATTTTAATGTAAGGAAAAGGGCAAACATTTTAAATAATAAGAAACCGAATAGAAATCTGATCGAAGCTGTATCTTGTTACAAATTTAACGTATATATAAATAGTTTATCGAGGTTAATGTTAGTTTCCTTTTTGTATGATATATATTTTTAATGCAAGTCATTTTCAGGCTCTTTTTTATAAAATATGATTTTAGCTGATCTTTAGGAGACAATTATTGTTTTAGAATCTCTATTAAAGGCATAAAAACTAAACGTGAGGTCATGTTGCCTCCATCTAAGAATATCTAAGGAAAAAGTCCATCTAAGAATCAGTTCTTACCCACGGCAAATATCTTGACTCCTAAACTGCGCAGTTTCTCTGCAGGATCTTCAACAGCGTCCTGAGATTTACCGTCTGTGATCAGAATCGCAAGCTTAAATAGGAGAAGAGAGAAAAATCAATCAATAAATTAATTAATTAATCAACTAATTAACCAATCAACTAAGAAAATTATCATTTTTATTATTTTATTGTTGAATTAAATATTGTTTATTATTTTATTAATCAATCAATCATTTTTTAAATTATTTTATCAATCACTCAATTACTCAACCGATCAATATATCAATCGAATATTGTTTATCCAACTTATTGTTTTTGTTGTTATTAGTATAAATGAATTAATAAAAAGAATGGTAATTATAGTAAAGACTATTAGTCCAATAATCAATTGTGCTATCACTCGAAATAAACGATCTATAAATCTTTGACGATTACTAATCATTAAAAATGCGTGATTTGTATAGAACAGTAAAAATCTTAAAATCCATGTAATCTGCTTTAAGGAGCCATTACTGAAATTAGAAAGTTATTTTAGACTTTATAGATGATTTCTTTCATTGTTTCTGTTGAACCTGATCCTCCGCTCACCTTGGGTACGTCTCTTGTGGTTCTGGGGTTGAAGAAGTTATCTGCGATGTATTTAAGCCCGGCCCCGGTGCGAGTGTTTCCTCCTTTATAGTTGAGGTTCTCGATGGCACTCAGCAGCTCGGTTCCTCTTGGATACGTAGTAAAGGTAAATTCCACCCTGGGAAACAGACAGATGTTTATTCAGCATTAAAGAACAGAATAGAAACGGGAATGATTTTTCCTTAAATAAGAATTAATGACAGTTTTATTGACAATGTCTACGAGTGTAAAGTCACTGCATGAACAAGGTGATCCATTTGTTAGCAACTTATTATTCAAATTTATCAATTTATGATCTACGCATAAAGCTGAACATGGCACACACACACACACACAGACTTTTTCTGAAGATTTACAAAAAACAAATTTACTTTCATTGTCAGGCTGCTGGACATCACGTCGATAGTACAAAATAATCTATTAGTAATCAATATAACTTCTGTTTTACTCTTTTAATAAGAAATGTCTAAACTTTTATTTTCAATAAGGAAAAATTTGCTATTTTATGTAACTTTCTTGAAGCAAACATTGTTTTTTTTAGCTGTCAGAAAATTTCCCAGATGTTTTTCCTTACAATAGAACCTTTATTTAAAAGGAAGATTGTATTTTAACAGTTGTATAAACATTCTGTAACTGCACCTTCGGCCTATGAGTCATAGGAAGAAGCGAATCTATAGAACAAGTTCAAAGACATGTTTAGTTTTTGGTGTAAATGTGTTTTTGTTGTAATTTGTACAGGGTAAAAACAGGAGCATGTTGTAGGCATCATCTGAACGTGTAACATACATTTTGCTTACAATTATTATAATTATTGCACTACCCATTTTGTTTCAGTTGGATTAGACTGAAATCTAAAGTTTTTCTTACTCTCCCTCCTCCCGACCCTCTGAACTTCCTAACAAGCTGGGATATGCAAAAAAATACAGTGCTGTAATATTTATGTGACAAATATTAAATCATAAATCTTCATCATCATAAATCGTGTCTGCCTGAAGAGCAAAGGGTGTGTTACACACCACAACAGCCTTGAAGCTGAGACAGAGCTGCACTTTTCTTTTTTAACTCTTATAACTAAAATATTTTTTTTTTTACAAATAAATCCTACTCACACATACACACGTTCAGCTATACGCAAACACACAATCTCATTTAACGTACACATATATTCTATCTAACACTCTCATACACTTATTAACACCCACACACACATTCACATACACATCCATATACATTCACACACACCTTTATTTTTCGGGGGGGGGGGGGTCTAATTCATTGACTTTTTTTTATTACGTTATAATTCGGGGGTTTGAAAGTTTTCTGTTACCTTTAATGCTTTACTAATACGGTTCATGAATAAATTCACATCTGAAAGAGCGCTTATTAGAATTGCATAATGAGAGATTTATAGAAGAGGAAATTATCTGTTACATACAGTACATGCTGCATCGAAAATCACAAGCACATACTGCTTAAATAGCTACTTTATTTAAGTTAGTACTTAGTCGAAACTTTTAAAAGGTATGTGCTATATAGTATGATTTTGGGTAGTATTAATAAAATCCAAGCAGCTTCCAGCAAGAAGGTCCTGGGTTCGATTTCAGGGCAGGGGTCTTTCTGTGTGGCGTTTGCCTTTTCTTTCAGTGCTTGTGTGTGTTTACTTCGGGTTCTCTGGTATCCACTCACAGTCCAAAAACATGTATGTTAGGTTGATTGGTGATTCTAAATTGCCCATATGAGTGAGTGTGTGTGTGTGTGTGGCCCTGTGATGGACTGGAGACCTGTGTCCCCCTCCTGCCTTTCACCCTTTCAGAGACGGCTGTGATAGACTCCAGCAGATCCCTGTGACCCCGAATTAGGGAATAAGCGGGTGTAAATGAATGTATAAGATGAATAAATGAATGAAATCCAGACGTTCTACCGCCACCATGTTTACAACAGAGCAAAAATTTTAAGTTGGATAATGGTAAACAGATTGAATTTAACCACAAAGAACTTTTTTTTTTCTAAAGTACATAAAGCTACTTTAAATTTTTCGACTAGTGCCACGTCGCTGCATTCCATCATTTTAGAATATGACAGGTTTGTCTCTCTCAAGTGATATTAAAGTGTCCATCAAAACGATACTTTAGTATTAGTAGATTAACCAGGACATTATTTGTCTGCTGTTTAATGGATATTAACATATTACTATTTTAATTGCAGCTTACAATACAAACCAATGACATTTTCTTTACCGATAACCCATATTTACAAATCTGACATAATCAGCTTTACATTTTTTACCCACAAAAACCTTTTGCAATTCTTTGTTACCAGAACGTTTCTATGGCAACATTTTTTATAAACAATAGAGAAGATGTGTGTCTTTGATATATTCCTACAGTGAACTTTGAGTGAAATATTGGAGCCCATACACACCTGGCTGTGTCGCTGTACTGCACAGCTCCGACCCGGACGCCAGCTGGTCCCACCGTGTGGGCATAGGGTCTAATGAGTCCTGCCATGAAACTTTTCACAAGAGCAAAGTTGGTACGTCCGATGCTGGATGACCCATCCACCAGGAACACGATATCCGCCATACCGACATTATTACACGTGCCTGAATGGAGAGAATCAACAGTCTTTTTAAAGACAGGTGCTGGGGTGGACATACAACAGGGATAGTACAGAGTTGCTACGATACAAAACATGCGTAAAAACAAACAAGTCAAAATCAAGCAACCATAAAATGCACAGGACATAAAAATAAACAATTTTTTTTAATTAAGATATAATTTTCTAGTAAAAGACTATTGAATAATTGTTAAAGAAGTGTATATCATAAAGGTTTCCTACTTCTACTTATATAACCAGTTCTTTGAAAGAACAAAAGTTGCAGAATGGGCACCGAGGTGGAACTTTAAGTAAAAAGGTGCGCATCAGTCTAGTATGCCCAACACAACATCTTCTGAAGACTACTTAATATACTCTTATAAATAAGGGGTTTAAATGTCTCTTTAAATTTTATATACTATTATACTATACTATTTATTGTTTGTACATATGTTCCAGTTTTCCTCGGCTTATTTAAGCAGAATTAGACATTCTTTAATTTATAGATTAAAAGCCTCTTTTGCAGCTGCATCAGCTTGTTTGTTTCCTGGAAGCCCAACACGGCCTGGAATCCAGCAGAAGATGTAAAATTGATTCTGTAATTGTTCCACTTTAGTTAAAATGCGGTTTTAAAGTAGACATGATTTAGAGTCTGTGAAAATTATAACATTGCGAATCCGAATCCATAATGTTGTTGTTATTGCTGATGTTACACCAATTTCCATCTTTAAACCATCTGTAGATGTGGGTGTGTGAGAAGAGAACTGACTTCTAAAGTCTAAATATTGCTGTCTGTATACAATTGGGTGAGTCAGCCTCTTTTTTTGATGAGTCAGTAAAAACTGATATTTCTAAATGTGATTTAATGCGAATACCGAATGAACTGATGCTTTTAGGTTTGCGCTCATACAGGTGAACGTATTGAAGGTGAAAAAACTGTGAAATCGGCTGGTAAGATTGTAAGTAATTAAATTTTCCCTTAACGACTTTAATTTGGTCTTTGTTAATGAGAAGTTCTGGATCCTGATAAAGGGATTGTTGAAGACAAAAGTGTGCAGACTGTTTTAGTTCTGGAAAATCCGAAGCCAATTTTAACTGACCAACAATTGGTCAACAAGTGGGTCCAATGGTCTTCGCAATACTATTCATTTTAATGCTAGAAAGCATGACAGTGAGAATGCTCCCCTGAGGAACTCCGCGTTCTCGTTTCTAAATATTTCTTCCCTATTTGCAGTTTCTACTACAAATGTCTACTAGTAAAGAAACTAAAAATAAAGATGGGCAATTGTCCTGTTAAATCTTTAAACAAAGATCTTTACTCTACTCTGCCACACTATTCCTATATGTTGTGTCGAATGCTTTATAACTGAATGTATGAGTCAGTTGATCAAAAGTACGTCTAAAATCACACTGATAGTCATTTATTAGCCTCTTCGACTCCAGACAAGTCAATTGTTTAACAGCCTTTCCAAAGTTTGTAGACACAAGTGGTAAGAGCAACTGGTCAATAGTTATTTGGGTCAGTATGCCAATGTGATACTGTACTATACACGGTAAGTGTTTTAAAAACTGGGAATGGATTTTATCTGGACCAACCTTGAGCTGTGGATCTGTTCGGGAGCGACAGCAACACCGCAGCCACTAACGTCCGGTGCCACATCTTTTCTCTGCGCAAACACACACACACACGGTCAGCTACAGGCAACACAACTGTATCTGCGAACGACAGGTTTACATTAAGTCAAAATTCTGCCACAAAACTGGAATTTAATTGAATAATGCCCTGTTAATGAGTCATACTACCCAGATAACATTTTTTACTATTATAGAACTTTATGTGCAATAGTTTGAAATCAGTTAACTTCCTAAACTGCCTTTTTGCAGGGGCGAAAATGAACACAAATTTTAAGAAATAAGAAAATCTGCGGATTTACGCAGTTTTGCTGCTTTTTAAGCGTTGATGCGTATATTATAGTAAGATACCAGACAAACTTTATACTCCCTTATTTGTGTGTCCACACATTTGACTGGTACTCAATATAAAATACATTATATACATAAACAGAATATACATACATTAAACATTTTTAGCAATTATAACTAAAATAAGATTAAACATTTATAATAATGTGATAAACTAATGAAATGGAGGCAGACGCTCCAACTCTATGCCTGCTGTATTGGAAGAAGAAATAAAACGCTCTGCCTGTACTGTACGCGGTTGTAGGATAAAGTTGCATATAGATCCCAACCTGGAGGCCTTCAACTCTGGCATTGTTGACATTTATTTAAATGCGTCACATGAAACAGGGATTCTGACTTTTTACTATCATTTTGTGTCTAATGGAGGGAGAGGAAAGATATATATAAAATAATGTCAATGCAGAAAAATTCCTAATTGACTAGAACGTTACTGAAAAACTCTGAACTGAAATGTGATATAATATGACCGATGTGATAAGCCTGAGTGACGTGGCAGGATTAAGGGACAGGGTTAACTCTATTATTGGACATATATTAAAAAGAAAAAAACTAATGAGTTTCAATAATTAATAACGTCACAGTAAGTTTTGTATTTCACAAACTGGTTTGCAACTTTGCTTTACTGCTTGTCTGACGCTGCCGGAACAAAAGACCTCCTTACTGTAGTGAAAGATTTGGATGGTCGTCAGTAGCTAACAATGGAGCGCGTTCTGCTGCTAATATCGGTGGAATATTCCAGATACTGATATATGAACAATATTCTGATATCGGCTGATAAAATAGGCAAAATGATATATTAGTCAGGCTCTAACAAAAAAATGTCACCTGAGATCATCACAACACACATTCACGTTCCTCTTTCATTAAATACATTAAACACATCATACAGGTTGCTGTAAACCTGTTAATATATCGATGATCAATTATTACTATTGAATCTAGTGTCAGATTTACTGTTGGAAAGCAAAGCTGAAGATATTGTTTTGGCAACATTTTTTAATATTTTAATGTGACTAGCGAATAATAAAGTTGTTATTAACGGCTCATATGTAAGTATTGTATACAAAATCTCAAAGGCTGTCAGGTTGCAGAAACCTCTCGTGATTTTCTACCTCAAAGTCAAAGTAGTGATCATCAGCCTGCTCCTGATCCTTAATCTAGAAAAATACACAAGCCTGTACAGATACAACACCCTGAACTAAACAACGTCCTGTTGTTTTCCAGTGAGGTGAAAGGAAGAGACGACAAACCTACATGTACATAAATGTGTCATCAAACCTTCAAAGACCGGATTCTGAGACGTATAATAAGTAACTGTGAGGTACTTTTTCCTATGACTCTCAAGTCTGGAAAGAAAAACTTCATGACCTTTAATTTCGTATAAGTTATAATGAGTCTGGAGTGTTTCATATGATCTGATGCCCTGAGGGCGATTAAGGAGTCTTAACCTGTACCTTTACGCTCAGATTACAACAACTATCATTTTAAATTTTATTGACACCCCCCCCCACACACACACACAACCGTACAGCCATGCAAACATTCACACATCTATATAGATATGTACTAGATTTGCAGGATACTGAAAAAAAAACCTGACATTGCGATAGTTTGGGATTTTTTTGCAATATGAAAAATTTCACCAGATGACTTGAATATTTGTCTTTGCAAAGAATTCGTTATTTTTGAATCTGCGTAAAATATAATACACAAATTCATATCACAGATAAATACAATAGAACAAAGATATAATTAAAATGATCAGTTTATTACTTTTTCAGATACAGAAATTTAATAATTAAATGTAAAATCATACTTTATCACCTTTAATTAACTAAAAGTAATCTTTGTTGATATTAAATACTATTTTAATGAATTAAAATCCCCGTTGATGTCCTAGGGTTATAGCAGTCTGTTTATAATTCCGCTTATTATTAAGTTTGTTCTACCTTCTTGAGATCATCTATAATCTATATTATATATATATATATATATATATATATTAGATCTATAATCATATTGGTTTTAAAAGTGTTTATTAATTTTCTGACAAAAGATCAATCAATAATCGGTCTTCATCATCAGATATGGGTTTTGTTATATCAGATCATATCATTTTAAGAATTGCATGTCTAACCCTAGTGATTCTAAGCCATACGAAAGTGATAAAGCTTCTTTTTTTTTTTACATCCACACATAATGAACTATCTTATATATTAGTTAAAATATGATCTTACATTTAAGTTTTTATTATTAAAATTATTATTAATATTGACAGACATCCTAGATTTATAATTTAATGACTTTTAGAAACTTTGAACATTGTAAGCATCCTTTCTCTCTCGCTCTGCAGTTTAAACACAATTTTGCTAAGGGGTGCATATCAACACCTGGGTTGGGGTCACCTACCAATCAGCACCCTACCAACCAACACAGTGTCCTGGACAAGACACGGCATGAGTATGTAAATAAAAGTATGTGCCTGTATGCACATGATCAATCTCTAATACCTTCCTTTTTTAGGGTTAAAGGTGAACTATCATTCAAATAAATTATAATTATAACTGCACATGACTTCATGCATAGGATTCCTTCTTTTTGGCTGGAAGCGAAAAATACATTTAAAAAAAAGGAATGTTTGCACCTGCCATGTGACACAGTGAGTCACTGAAAGGTATTGATCAGCTCAGTCTCCTGGCAAAAAAATACAACCAAGAAGTGCTACAAAATTTACAGAAATAATTATTCATTGTCTTTATAATCATGTTTTTGGACATTGGGTTTTATTAAAATATTTCTATTTAAAAATACATAATTAAATTATAAGTAAATTCAACTGCAGATTTTTTTCCATTTTGCTCAAATTATCCTGATAGCTTGGTCTTTTAAAGAAAATAGAACAGAAAAACTAACTTGTTACCAGAAAAATCTAATATAATAATGACAGTGAAAATATGATCTTTTTAGCCACCATGTATATTTTTGCTCCGGCTAAAGAAAGTAAAAATCTGCAAAGTGGTTCTAAAAACCAAAATGGATTTATTTAAGATGACCGAAATGAGAGATTAAAGAAAGAAATATAGTATTACTAAATCGTCAAAAATAAATGGGAAAAACCAAGCGAGACCTCGGTCAGCACATGGATTTGGATATTTTCGCTGAGGTTCAATAGAAAAAATACAGAGTGAATTACGAGGTGAAGTACAGTAATGATAAGTCAATGCTGTGGTGCTGACTGATTTCAACAATAGATGGATGGATAACAAGAGTAATGGCAACTCAACAATTGTTAAAAACAATTGTTTAAAAGAGAATTAGAAGTTTATCATTTTTATTTTATATAATATTTTATCTCGGCTGTGTGCTGGGCTGTTTCTAGGTTTTGTTTAACTTTTTACACTGGCAATACTTTATCCAATGGATTCTGACATTTTAAACCATACATTCCTAAAACCTGGCTATACTTATTTGCATACTTCCATATCAACATCCATTAATAAATAAGTTCAGCAATAAGTTCACTCAATATTTAGAGTGAACTTATTGCTGAACTTATTTTGTCTCGTCTTGTGCGTTGACACCAGAGCGGAAAAACGTTCATGTCTGCGGTTGTGCCCCCCGAGTGGTTATTGTTTCACCGCTTTATAATATACATTTTTGCGCTTTGCAAGATTGTTGTGTAGTCGATCAGCCATTCATTGATAAACTTATGCTAATTTTTAATTTGTCTATTTTTCCTTAATGCTTCTGCATGCACTTCCTTACGCCTTATCCAGAGTGGCTTACATTTAGCCAATTTTCTTTTTAAACTGAGCATTTTAGGGTCAAGTGCTTTGTTCGGGGGCCCAACAGTGGCAGTTTGGTGGTTCTGGGAATTGACCCTACTATCTTCTGATCAGCAATCCATCAACTTAACCAGTGCATGATCCAAAAGGAGTGCTAGGCTGCAAACTGCAGGACAATAACCCTGATATTTGACAAAGAATGAACAGAAAGACACACTTTATAGAAAAAAAGAAAGAGTGGAAAAAGAAACTGACATACTTTAGAAAGTGACTGTAGAAGCCCATCACCATCACAAATTCCCTGGGTAAATATTTGGTGTTTCTGCTTTGTGTTCAAGGTCTTTAATGTTCCATCTGACTGAAAGAAAAATCATAATCATGACCACGTTTCTTCTGGTGACACTGATTAAGAATTCTGAGATGGTTTGTGCTGTGTGCTACCAGCCAGCATTTCACTCTTTCATTTATAGACAGTAATTGTTGTAGGAACCTAAAGCATTTTTTGGGGAATCAAAGGAGGCCAGACTTGTACATAATGAAACATTTTTAGACCATGAATCTGATCTAAAATGAGTCAGTTTAACATCTTTAAGTTTCAGATGTTTGTTCTTACCAGGGGCACCTTTAGCAAATTTGGGCCTTATAAAAGAATGAGGTTGGGCCTTCTTCCACACATACTGTTACTAAAACAGATCTTTGAGGGCCTCCAAATCCACAGGCGATTAGAGTCATCCTAACAACTGCAGCTCCCTACCCCCCCCCCTTGCACACACAAAGAAGTAATGGGTTTGATATCATCATTTACTCTGAAGTAATATGGGAAGTGGTAGCTCAGTATTGAAGGTGTGGGCCTAGTAAATGGAATATCGTGGGTTCAATTTTCAGCAGCACTGCTGGTCCACTGAGCAAGGCGCTTAACCCTCACCTGGTCAGCTGGATTAATTAAAAATATGCAATTTGCTCTAGATAAGGTTGTCTGTCAAATGCCAGTAATAATAACTTATAAACAATTGGGTGCCTATTTGTATATGAGTTTCATATAAACCACCACTATGGTGGGAGACATGACATTCAATAAGACACTCAATGATGAACATAATACATGAAATTCTTTACTTTCGTCTTCTGGTAAAAAAAAAGTTAATTACCAATTAACAAACTCAGAAATTGAGTTTAAATAATCTTCTGTAATTAATCTGGTTATCAACGCCTGTCTACGTGCTAGTGATGGACATACTGCTATCTGATGAGAACAGGTTTAGCAAATGTATCAATAAACAGAAATGTTAATGTTTGTGTAAGTGCACATCTGGCATAACATTATATATTAAGACCATCCTAATAAACACATTTCCCTTCTTCACGTTATAACACAAACTTCGACAGGACAAGCACAAACAGGAAGCATGCTAAGCATTCAGGAATAAAGCCACAACATAGAACATCCTGACCTCAGGAAGCCGATGGCCTGAAGCGTCTAAGAGTCTAAGACGAGCATCAGCTCTTTTTACACTGAGCGTAAGGAGAAGCAGCATTTCCTTTGCTGTTGAAGTGCATCTGCTGCACATATTTGATGAATAATTGTGGGGGTAAATAGACAAGCGGATAAGAGTGTGGAATAAATAGAAGCAAAGAACAAACTGAAAAGAAAGACCCGCTAGAACACATTGAAGTGATAAAGCGGAGAAGTCAGACAGGCTGAATCACAGATGATGAATTTGGACTGTTTTAGTTTAGGAACAAGTAGAACACTGCCCTGAGGAGATAGTTCAACCTCCTGTCTACATCTAAATTTAGCATCATGTTATTGAATAATGCATTTGTTGTCATTTATTTTGTGGGTTTTAGATTTTGAATATATACAAACCCCAAATCCAATGGAGTTGGGATGTTGTGTAAAACATACGTAAAAACAGAATACAATGACTGAAACCCTTGTTGACTAACATTTGACTGAAAACACCACAAAGACAAGATATGCAATGTACCAGTTGATAAACTATTTTGTGTTTTGAAAATATTTACTCATTCTGAATTTGATGTCCTCAGCACATTCCTTAAAAAAGATCGCACAAGGGTATTTTCTCCAATATGTTACATCACCTATTCTTTTAACGACAGTTAATAAGCGTTTTAAAACGAAGAACACTATTTATTGATGATTTATAGGTGGAACTCTTCTCACAGTTGTTCAACAGTATGGGGTCTGCATTGTCGTATTTTGCACTTCACAGTGCGCCACATATTTTCAATAGGACACAGGTCTGAACTACAGGCAGACCAGTCAAGCACCTGTACTCTTACTTCGAAGGCATGCTGTTGTAACACATGCAGAATGTGGTTTGGCGCTGTCTTGTTAAAATATGCAGGGTCGTCTCTGAAAAAGACATCACTTATATGGCAGAATATTTTGCTTTAAGATTTGTACATACATTTCAGCACCACAGTACACCACCATACCATCACGTATGCTGGCTTTTGAACTTTGCGCTGATAGCAATCTGGTTGTTTCTTCTCCTCTTTTGCCCGGAGGACATGACGTTCATGTTTTCCTACAACAATTTGTAATGTGGACTCGTCGGACCACAGCACACTTTTCTACTTTGTATCAGTCCATCTCAAAGAGGTCAGCTGCATTTCTCGTTGTTGATGTATGGCTTCCGATTTGCTCGGTTCTGTTTTAACTTGCACTTGTAGATGTTGCGATGAACGTTTTTCAAAAGTGTGTTTAAATCTTTGTGGTACTATACTTTACAGAATTATGTCTATTTTAATGCAGTGCCACATAAAGGATCAAAAGTCACAGTCATTCAGTGTTGGTTTATGGCCTTGCTGCATATGTGCAGTGAGTCCTCCCCTATTCTTGAAATCTCCTGATGACGTAATTGACAATACATGAGGAAATACTTCTCATCCTTTTTTGAGATCCTCTTTTTATACCTAATCATGACACTTACCTGTTTCCAATAAACTTGTTCACCTGTGGAATGTTCAAAAAGGTGTTTTTGGAGCATTCACCAACTTTCCCTGTGTTATGTTGCCCTGTCCCAGCTCTTCTGGAACATGAGTTTAATATTTGCAAAAGACAATATAGTTTATCAGTTTGAACACTACATATCTTGTCAATCAAGATAATCATTTATATAATTTAGCCATTCAGATTAATCTGATACAGCGATGAAGGCTGTAATACTCATGTTGTCCACTAAAAGGTTTACATCACATTCAGCTGAGCAGGAACGAGACTCGTCGAGTAACAGCTCATTGATAGGGGATGGGAAAACACAGCTGATGCTCCACATTATGTAAAAGTAAAACTAAACCTGTTGTTGTTAGTAAACATCACCTCCAGAGAGAGAATGAGAGAGAGAAAAAGAGAGAGAGAGGGACAGGAGGTTGGTGAGATAAAGACTTTATACCTCATTTACCCTTCTAAACTAGCCCAACCTAAGAATTTCAGTCCTCTAATGTTTGTTTATTCGGTCCTGATATCAAGTTAAAACAGAAGACTGTAATCTGCATAAACATATACACGCTTTTCTCCAGGTGTGTCTGAACCACGTCACATCGACAGCTCACAAGTGTGAATGAATACTGCCACTGTAATACGTGGCAAAATAATAATAAGGATACCCTAGTGTGTGGTAGAGACATGGAAAATTTCAAGCTTCTTAAACAAAACCTCCAAATGTCTAAAGCATCTTAAACACTCATTTCAACAAGAGAAACCTTAGATCTGATTTAACTACAATGAGAAACATTATTGATAACTCTGGACAACCAAAAATCTTAGGATCAACCTCATCACACTTTCTACCTGTTTTTTATCTCATCTCTAAGACTTCTTTGATTATATTTACAGCATTTGGCAGACACCCCTTAAATCAAACCAATGAACTTCAGGTTGGTAGTCCAACACCTTAACCTTTTTTTTTTTACGATTTTTAACGACTCAGAACTACATCTCGAAACACTTTTTTATTTACATTTACAGCACTTGGCAGACGCCCTTATCCAAAGCGACTTACATTCATTTAACTTATACAACTAAGCAATTGGGGGTTAAGGGCCTTGCTCAGGGGCCCAACAGTTATGGCTTGGTGTAGCTGGGTTTCAAACCCACAGTATTCCTTAACCATGAGCCTCCACTTAATCCTGATATGTTAATAGCAAGTCAAGATTTTTGTCATCTTTTTGGTTATTTATTGTATTATTTACTTAACTTGTAGTGAAAAGCTTGCATTTCCTCAGACTGTGCATATAAATATATAAAAAGGTTAAGGGCCTTGCTCATGGGCCCAACAGTGGTAGCTTGGTGGCGCTGGGAATCAATTTTTGGGTCGACACCTTAACCACGAACCACCACTTCCCCTGCATTGTTTTACTTGATCATATAAAGGTGTGTATTTTTAAATACACCTAATTGAGAATAATTTTGTCTGGCTCCTCTCAAGGTTTATCATCTGAGATCATCTAATGAAGAACCCTTCTGACTTGATCATTAGATTTCTATACATTTGTTTTTTAATTTTTATTTTCCCACTTTAGTACAATGGCCATTGTTTAAAATATTAAGAGCTGTTTTAAAAATATTTATCGAGCTAAATATTACAGTATATTTTTTTAAGATAGTGTATTAATATTCTAACCCTCCTGAATCAATACATATTTAAAGCCTGTTTTACAACTGACGGCCTTGCTAAGGCCCCAGCAGTGGTGGCTTGGTAGAGCTGGGAATCGTACCCACAATCTTTGGGTTAATAGTCCACCACTTTAACCCTGATGTCGACCACTTTAACCATAATGTCCAGTTATCTAACTGAGCAGTTGGGGGTTAAGGGCCTTGCTCAGGTGCCCACCACTGCCAGTTTGGTGGTGCCAAAAATTAAACCCACAAGCTTCCGAACAACAGTTCAACATCTAAACCACTGAGCTACCACTTCCCATTAGTGGCACTGCATTGAATATAAGTTGGATATAATCATACTAAATAATACTACAGGTGAAGTTTGTGAAATTGTTCGTAAAGTCTTTCCACAATATTTTTCGTCTTTCCAATATTCCCAACTTTCAGTATAATTTCAGCTTACAATAAAAGGTGATGGTTTGTATTTTAAACAAAGTCAGTTAAGTTTAGTTTTTACAATTAGAAAGGAAACAAAGACTGTCCAAAAACCGTTGTAATATTTCATTCTCATATTTAATGCATAGTTTCAGCTTTTTATCTAACAAAACGCAATGCAATTCACAAACAATTATTCCTCCCCTCCCCCACAAAACAAAAACACCACCCCATAATCCACATGCATCACTGGACCCTGTTCCGAATTCCATGCAAAACTTTGCACATTCCTGGTTCCCAGCTCCATCACAGCTCAAATGGCACCCAGACCGCAGAGGTGCATTATGGGAAATGGATTCTTGGTTCAAGTAGCTGTGACTTCATGAAAGAATTATTGTTAAAAGAGTTTTTATAAAGTTTACTTAATGCACTCTCTCTCTCTCTCTCTCTCTCTCTCTCTCTATATATATATATATATATATATATATATATATATATATATATATATATATATATATATATATATATATATATATATGATATATATCACGCATATATATATATATATATATATATATATATATCTATATATAATCTCTCTTCAAATGTCTAATAGTTGTTCTGAGCTTAAAAGCTTTTTTTTTTTTTTGCTTTTATGGCATCTTTTATTAAATTTGACTCCTTTTAAAGATTTATAATTTTACTCTAAGGGCAGCGAAACGACTCAAAGACAATTATTAGAAAAAAATAAATGTTTAACACGTGACATAAGGAGCTGGGGTAAATCAGAATAATACCAATTACCCTAATTATCCTGCTCAAAAGTTTAGCACACCCCTCCCCAGCTTCTTCTTCTTCTTCTTGAGCATCAGTAAAACTTTTACACCTTTCATAACCTATTTTACATTAATTTATTAAGGGTATATAGTTAAATATTATTAATATAATTATTGTTATATATCATATATATATGCACACATAGTAGTAACTGTATATTAACTATCAGTTTATTAAATTATTGCTTTAGAAAAACTTTTAAATGAGTAAGAGAGAAAGACAGAGAGAGAAAGAGAGATGTGAAAAAGAGAGACAAAAAGAGAGAAAGATGTGAGAAAGAGAGAGAGAGACATAGAGAGTGAGTGGGTGAGTGAGTGAGTGAAGAAGAGAGTGAGAATGAGAAAAACAGAGACAAAAAGAGCGAGTGAGTGAGTGAGTGAGTAAGAGAAAAAGAGACAGATAGACATAGTGAGTGAGTGAGTGAGTGAGTGAGTGAGTTTGGTGGATAGAGAGAGAGAGAGAGAGAGAGAGAGAGAGAGAAAGAGAGAGAGAAGAGAGAGAGAGAGAGAGTAGAGAGAGAGAGAGAGAGAGAGAGAGAGAGGGAAGAGAGAGAGAGAGAGAGAGAGAGAGAGAAAATATTTGCCTCACATGATTAAAGTTGACATTTTTGCACAAACTGGATTTATTTCTAAAAGAAGTGTTTAAATTATTTCTCTCCAGCCGAAAGTGAAGGTTGTCCCCCAAAAAATTGTCCTTATAAATCATTTCTCTCGCTTTCAACTCCAACCGCCCCGTTATTAACTCCAAACTCTAATTAAAGTTGCATACAGAAATATCTACTAAATTATAATGTATTTTTTTATATTAAGAAATGTCGCAAACTTTCACTGAGGTGTTATTTAAAGAGCAAATTTACCTGTTAAAGCTGCAGAACTTCCTGAAGTAAAATCCCCTCACAGGTGACCGAAACACCGAGGCTCTCGCGCGCCCATTAGCATCCAGCTAGCGGGTTTTTTCCTCCTGCAGAAACTTCAGAATGCCGTTTTAAGCTTCATATAAACCGATCTTTTTCAGCAGCACCGCTGTTTCTCGATCCGGGACTACAGTTCAGACTTGTCCGTGTGCCTGCAGCTGCTGCTCTCCCCTCCTTCTCCTCCTCCTTTTTTCCTTTAGGGATCATTTCTGTGTCCCTGACGACGCTCCCGCCTTATTTACACCTCAGCCAATCAAAGAGAAGGAACGTCAATTACGTCGGATTCCCGCGCTTTTCTCTCAGGTAAAGGAAGGAATAAAGAATTAGAATAAATTAGCATAAACTTACAATTAAATTATGTTTTATGAGCGTGTTTTTATTCCTTCGATATTTACTACTAAAAAAAATAAAAAATAAATTAAAAATTATAATAAAATTGCAATAAAACTGCGTTGTTGCTCAGATTAACAGCAAATTTATACCAAACCATAAACCTACAAAAATTTTAATGTAAATGTAAATATGCTTATTATAATGCATTCCTACAGAAACACACAAACTTCAAACATGTTTGCACATAATCCACAAAATCCATAATGAAATAAAATAAGTCTGACAGTAAAACACCCTTACCCAGAACAGCTTTTTTTCTTACATGCCATATCCATCATAAACAGCTAAAACAGACAAACACCCCTAATTTATTTATTTACACAACTGTATGATGAGCAAGCCACAACCGGTACATAATTCTGCTCCAAATCACAATTAATGTCTTGTATGTAGGTATGTATGTTGGTATGCATGTAATGCACCTTAACCATCAAATTGGTTAAGGTGCTAATTTGCTGATCTGAAGACCAGAAACACTCGGGTTCAAACCCCATCGCCGGCAAGCCAACCACTGTTGGGTCCTTGAGCAAGACCCTTAACCCTTCCTGCTCCAGCTGACCCTGCGCTCTGACCCCCAACCTACCAAGATGGGATATATGAAAAATGCATTTCATTGGCTCCGTACACGTACCTTTCACAATGACAATGAAGTTGAATAGATATATATATATATATGTGTGTGTGTGTGTGTGTGTGTGTGTGTGTGTGTGTCTATGTATGTTGCATGTACCAAGAACTCTAAAAACCACAACAAATTCCTTGTGTGTCTACACATACTTGCCGAATAAAAATCGAATTCTGATTTCAAATTCGGAACCCATGATCTTCTGGTTAGCATTCCAACGCCTCAACCACTGCGCCCCATGTCCCCCCCCATGTCGATTAAATAGATAGCTAATGTCTGGCTTACACTGTGCGATTTTACATATACATTTACGGCATTTGGCAGATGCCCTTATTCCAAAGCAACTTACATTTATCTCTTTTATACAACTGCGCAATTAGAGGGGTTAAGGGCCTTGCTTTGAGGCCCAGCAGTGAGAGTGCGGTGGTGCTAGGAAACCCAATTTTCCAATTAGCGGTTTAACACGTTAACCACTGTGCTAGCATTTCCCCCAGTCTTTAGTCTTTTGTATCTTAAAATCTTCCTATAATTCTATGCTCAGAGGCACCGCTAGAGGAAAATTGGGATGATTCTAATACCCCACACACTTTCTGGTCCCCCAGAGATCAGTTCTATTAATAGCGACAGTATTAGCTGTAATGTAATAGTATGTTTGGTAGGAAATAGGTGTGGCGGGAGGGCCCAACCTCATATTCTTTCATAGGGCCCAAAATTGCTAGTGGCGCCCATTCCTAGGCTAAACACTGTTTTCTTCATCATTCGCTTCTCGTGTCCACAGACAGCCAATGAATGCCCCTTGCAATCTATTTTTCTCCTTGTGTGCCTCCATTTTTTCTGCATCTTGACTGTCATCCAGTCTGACATCTTACAGTATGACATGGGGATCATGATTATACAGTCTGACAAGCAATAATTGCAAAACACTATTACAACCTGCACATCGAAACCCGGCTTTTTAGAGCAGGGGAGTTTTCCTTTTCTCTTCTTGTAGTTTCATAGTAAAATAATGAGCTTGTTTATGGTACATACGTTTCTATTACATATTTATAATAAACTTAATTTTCTTATAATATAGAATTATTTGCATTGTTTAGTTTATAATAATCAAAAACATATTATTAAAAACTGATACAATTCCTGTTCCGCTTTTGGTTGTGTGTTTCCTTTATTAACACGCAAGCTTTGCTTTACTAAAATAATTAGATGATACTTCACTTCTGAATTATACAGACATCATATTTCTATATTATACATTTAATAATATATATATAATATAATATAAACACTGCGCTAAAAAAGGTTTATTAGAGGTTTTTAAAGAACTCTTGGGTTCATTATACTGCTATACTTTATGTTTAAAAGATTCTGTAGCAACCAAAAATTTGATTGCACATGTTTTTGCATAATTACTTTACATTTCCTGGTTACAAACAAAAAAGGAAAGAGATGTATATATATATTTTAGCATTAGCTTAGAGGTGTGTGTTGTGGGTTAAGGCCCCAACACCCACATGAGTGGCTGTGACCCAGGTTCGATTCCGGCTCTCTCTCTCTGCCATTCTATCTCTTTCTATAGTTTCAATAGAGGCAGAAAATATCTTTAAAAAAAGAAGTGTGAGGTTTTTTTTATATATTTAATAAGGAAAAAGATCAATGAGTCAATCCTTCAATCTGATTAGTCGGAATTATTATGTTGACTTACTTTTATCTTTATAATTTATATGAATATATATTTTATATAATATTATAATACTAATTGAAAATAATTAATAAAATACACATTTAAAAAGTTTAAACATGTAATTTTTGATAAGGTGGATTTATTATCTTACAGAAGTCCTCTTTTAGCTTCATCCAGTCTATTGTCTATTAAAGTAGAAAAAGCATATATAGCACATAAATTTGATTAGTCAAAATTATTAGATTAATACATTTTCTATAAAACATAATAAGATAAATATTTCTATAACAAACATTTAATATGTTAATTTTTTTGGCTAGTAACGTGAATGCTACATGTAAACACATAAAATTTAATCTAGATTAAAGTCCCATCTCTTGAACCTGATTTACACATAACACACTTCATTATTATCCATTATCAGGGACACTTCCAATAACACGCAATGTTCTTGTTGCATTATCAGTAGAACAGCATCTACGCTAAAATGAGTCTGTTTATTTCTAAAAAAAAAAATGAAACTTTAGTCCTTGACTGAACTGCGTGTTTTAGTGAGTCTTTAATATTGTCTTTGTATTGACAAACTGTTCTACTAATTGGTTCTGTTAAGCTGCTTTGACACAATCTCTATTGTTAAAGCGCTATACAAATAAAGGAAACTTAACTTTTAACATTGTAAACACTGTATTTTGTTGACAAATCGCTCTACTATAAAAGAAATAAACATTTAGTACATGTTGTTAAAGTGAAAAAAAAAACTGGGAATGCTGACAGTAAATCAGTTTGATTTACTGAGTGATTGATGGGGGTTGTTTACTGCCCCCAATTGTTTAGTTATAAAGTTACGGAATGTCTGCCCACCCCCTCCCCTTGTGCTTTGGAACAAGAAGAAGATCAAGAAGATAAAGAAGAAGGAGAAGAAGACAAAGAAGAAGGAAAATGACATAAACTTTTTATAGATATATATATATAAAGTTATATATAAAATGTGCTTATTTATTTGAATTATTTAATTTAGATTAAAAGTAGACACTTAACTAAAGCCCTGAGTTTTAACATTCATGAGCTTCATATTTGGCAAAAATAGAATTCTTTTTTTTTTTTTAAATGTCCTATCAATTTTTAATTAAAATCTGTAAATATTTTATATATTTGTATGAATAATTAAGTGAATTCTAAAGTAATTCTGTTGTTATTTGCTTATGAAAAAATGAAAAAATATTTACTTTGCATGTCTATATTATTGTTAATAAAATACAAATAGCAAGAAATTAACATTACACTTATGAAAATAAAGTAACTTTATTTATAGCTTTTTACACATTATAGAGAATCGCGGATTTTCCGAATAAATCCTAAAAAACTCTTATTAAAAGCTAAAGCAACTGAAACTATGTTAACTTTATAAGACCTTTACGATGAACCAAATTATTAATATAATTGACAATACATAAAATGGGTCTAAAATAATGAAATGACACTTTTAGTAACCAGAAAACAATAAATAGGCCAAAATATATTTTTATACATTTAATTTAAAATAAAACGTCTTTTTTTTTTTGAGAAAATCACACTTGTAGGTAACCCTAGATGAACAGGGTTGTGTGTTTATTTCTAAACCCGGTGTTCCATGAAACCCTTTAGACTCCCTGACTCTTACACAGTGTCGCACCCTCGCACCACACCCAAGCATCTGAACTCATCAGGAATCCAGGCCTGGAGGCCATCTGTCTCACGTGTGAGGTGTTCATCAGACTACTTAGATTTTGAATCAACTCGTTTCAACATGTCTGTGCTGCGGAATAAATTCACAATACAATTCTGCAAAATACTTAAGCTAAAGGAAAGTGTGTGTCTGTCAGAGAGAGAATGTGAGAACTTTTCCTGCAATAAGAGACGTTTAGTGCTTTGATGGTGTGAGGTAAATAGACAGACAGACAGACAGAGATAGATAGATAGATAGATAGATAGATAGACAGACAGACAGATAGATAGATAGATAGATAGATAGATAGATAGATAGATAGATAGATAGATAGATAGATAGATAGATAGATAGAGATAGATAGATAGATAGATAGATAGATAGATAGATAGATAGATAGATAGATAGATAGATAGATAGATAGATAGATAGATAGATAGATAGATAGATAGATAGATAGATATAGATAGATATATAGTACAACTAAAAGTAAAAAATACTATAGATTGATATATTGCTGAATAAAATGATAATTAAATTAATGAATACAATGATCAATAAGTAGTAAATAATATGAAGATTATTAGATTACTAAAAGATAAATTAATTTGATAGAATTTTATAGAATTGTAGTACACACACACACACACACATCTGCATGTCATGGTGCGTGAGTGGGCAGATGTTGGTGTAGAACACTGTGATAAATCATTAGCATAAAAGCAGACTGTAATGATGTCATTAACACGGATGCGACTCCTCGAGGTTCTTCTTCCTCCACTGTTCCCGCTCTTTTCAGCCCACATCTGCCTCCAAGATTCAGTAACGAGGGCTGTTCGGGCGATAAGTACATGCACTGACATTCAATTACAATTGCTGGGATTTCAGCTACCTACAAAGAATGAACCCGAGGGGTTTCTTGCCAACGCCTGTGAATACAATAAGAGTGAATTAAAGACAGACTGAACTGAAATAGCTCATTAAAGCATGTTCGAGTGACAGACGGGAAAATAATTAACAGCTGGATGGTAAACTATAAAGTCTATCTATCTATCTATCTATCTATCTATCTATCTATCTATCTATCTATCTATCTATCTATCCATCCATCCATCCATCCATCCATCCATCCATCCATCCATCCATCCATCCATCTATCCATCCATCTATCTATCTATCTATCTATCTATCTATCTATCTATCTATCTATCTATCTATCTATCTATCTATCTATCTATCTATCCTTTCTTCCTATCTTTTTTCTGTCTTTTATTTTTCTATCTTTCTTCCTATCTTTCTTTTGTCTTTTATTTCTTCTTCTGTCCTTCTCCATCCAGCCTTTATCCTCACCTTAGACACCCCCTCCCTCACCCCCCTCACTCACACACACACACACACACACACAAACGCACACACACACTCCCTCTTTTTTCTTTCTTTGTCCAACACACACATATCTAAACTACTAAAAAACTTTAAAGTGGTATCAGAAGCAGCAACTTTATTAAAACAGACCGACCGACCAAAAGACAGATGATGATGATAGATAGATAGATAGATAGATAGATAGATAGATAGATAGATAGATAGATAGATAGATAGATAGATAGATAGATAGATAGATAGATAGATAGATAGATAGATAGATAGATAGGTTTCAGACAAAAAGAGAGAATCAAGAAAGACAAATTCTCTCACTCCTTGTTTTTCTCTCTCTTTCCCTCTCTCTACTCTCTCTCTCTCTACTCTCTCTCTCTCTCTCTCTCTCTCTCTCTCTCTCTCTCTCTCTTGGTTTGAACAAGCATCTATCTGACTATCTGAGTTGTAAAGCGCTGTGGGGGTTTCGTTTCTGATCCATTAAATCCCCTGGGTGTTTTTTCCATTTTAATGGAACTGTGAGGGTTTTTTCTGTTTTCACACCGCTCACGCTAAAGTAAGTTATGGCTCACTTTTACTTTAATATAATTATAGAAATAGACTTTATTTCTCTCTCTCTCTTTTGCGCTTACATACACACACACACACACACACAACAAGTCAGGCTGTCATTCATCACCTGGACATGTAGGTATTCAAAGGGTGTGTCTGAGGCTCAAGGGCTAATTTTAAACCCATTTACTGAAATTAGTTTTCTCTTTCTTTTCTTTCCTCAATTACAGTCCCTCGCCTGTCCCTTTGTCTGTGTCCCTGTGTGTGTGTGTGTGTGTGGGGGGGGGGGGGGGGGGGTGTTACTGATCCGGTGGTCTGGATGAGAGTTTGCTGTATGAGACTTTGGAGCAAATTTTTGAGCAGCAACAGAAAGCAAATATCATAAACACTGTTTTTATTAGCATTGATACAGGAAAGGCATCTTTCTTGCTCTCTCTCTCTCTCTCTCTCTCTATCTTTCTCCCTCTCTCTTTCAATCTTACACACACACACACATACACACACTCGCACACACTGTGTAAGCTCCTGTCAAAAGAAAGGATAAGACAAATCTCAGAACAAGAGATTGAGGAGTTATAAGCCAGAAAGTATACAAATACACAGACCTTAGAATAGCTCTCTGTCTGTCTGTCTGTCTGTCTGTCTGTTGGTCTGGCCGTTCTGTCTCTTTATTCTATTTTAAACACATTTACAAACACATGAATGCTGTGCTGTGATAAAATTGACTCATTTGTCAAACATTAAAGAGAACGAATGGCGATTACAGACATCTGGCTTTTATTTTCACCAAAAACAAAAGAACCCCACACATTTTATTGCCTTTGTAGATCTCTCTCTCTCTCTCTCTTTCTTTCTCTCTCTCTCTTCTCCCTCTCTCTCTGTCTCTCTGTCTCCCTTTCTCTCTGTCTCTCTTCTCCCTCTCTCTGTCTTTCTCTGTCTCTTTCTCTCATTCTATGTCTCCCTCTCTCCCTGTCTCTCTCTCTCTGTCTCCCCCTCTCTCGTTAGCTCTCTCTCTCATTCTCACTGTGTTTCTGAGTCAGAGATCTACATAGTCTGGGAAAAACAGAGAGAGAAGGGAAAAACTGTTTACAGTAGACAATAAACCATCTGGCTGCAGGATGTTAAAGGAAACGTATGAAACTTATAGTGGTGTAATGGTTGTGTAATAAAGCCCATAGGACTGGAACGCTTCACATCAATTATGTTTTTTATTCTGTTTCTGTACATTAAGTCCCTGTGAACGAGCTGCTACTATAGAAATAATAATGTTTTATAGCCAGAGATGTAATATAAACCTGTGATTTACAGCACTGTTGTTAAAGATGCTGTTATAAAGAGGAAATTAACACATTCCGACCAATAAGCAGCCAGATATTAACAACTTCTCACCAATCGGAAACAAGAGATCAACACCCTCTGACCAAACAAAAACATGACACCTTCACCTTCTGATCAATCAGAAACAAGAGCAAAACACCCTCTGTCCAATCAGAAACAAGAGCAAAACACCCTCTGTCCAATCAGAAACAAGAGCAAAACACCCTCTGTCCAATCAGAAACAAGAGCAAAACACCCTCTGTCCAAACAGAAACAGAAACCAGGGGTGCTGTATCATAGCTGACCCTGTGCTCGGACCCCCAACTTACTAAGATGGGAGATGCGTAAAAAGAATTTCACTGTGCTGTAAAAAAGTATATGTGACAAAATAAAGGAGTTTACATTAAACATCAGGTGTGTTCAGTCAATCAGAAGCTGGGAATTATGAATTCACATGGTCTGTCCCCACTACACCCTCATTTATCTTCCAGCTTCCAATTGACTGAGCAAAGCTAGCCCAGGAATTCAGCAGTATTGTAGGTTAGGAACAGCTGGGAAAACAAGCAGAGCAAAGGAACTCAGGAATTGATCATACATGCTTCCAACACAATTCGAGTTCTACAGTAACTGTTTGCTTGCGGGCTAAAATGTTTGATGTGCAACTATACTGAGATAATATATGGTATTTACTTTTTCTGTCAGTTTTGGCTGCGCGTCTAGCAATTTTTGACTCTATGAAAGAATACCTACTCTGTACCTACTCTGCACCCACAAAGTACGTGGGCCCTTAGAATCATCCTAAGCCCTCCTCGGCCCTGTTGGCTGATCAGGTGTTTAAACCTTATTTAGAACAAATTTCTGAGCATTAGACTAAAAATCAAGAACTCAAACAGAAGTTAAATATAATATCTTTATTTATTATTTCTCTGTTTGTCTTCTACAGTCTCCTGAGGCTGCGGGTGCTTTCTCTGGGTTTTGCTGCTGGATCAATGAGACATACTGTCGGAAATGTGTCAGCGGAGCGTGTGTGCTCTGGTGGTTAAAGCCCTTGTTTGAGATTCCAGGGTTTAGAGTGATCTCCAGTGAAGGTTCTAGTCGCTTCAAAGAGAGCACGTGTCTCTGGGTTCTGTACTTGCGGGTGTGCGTGCAAGTGTGTGTTGGGTCTATGCGTACAGGTGTATAGTTTGTGTCCGTGTGTGAGATGTGATGGTGATGGACAGAAGGATTACTCAGAGGACATGAAAATGAGGGTAAGACTGGTCTTGGGCGTCTTTTCTCAAGCAAAGGTTCCATCATAAGCTTTTCATTAGGGACAGGTGGCCAGGTCATGTTTTCCTCTTTACACAGGTTCTCCTTGCCTGAAGGACAAGAGTGAGTTTGAAGAGCACGTCTGGATTTTTGTAAAGATCTGTAATGAGACCTGGTGAAGGTTTTAGCACGTGCTGAACATGGACGTCTGATCTGAGCTCCTTCCACTAGAAGGTTAATACCTAAATACTGAGGAACCTCCACGGGTGCCTGAGGAAACATAAGGAGAACATAGAGAACATTACCTTTAGGAGAACTTTTATAACATGCCATTCAAAAAGAACATATAAATCAAGCTCTTTGTGGTGATTGTACACCCTGCTGTTTAACAGTAGATGTTTGGAGTACATTAAGGATTAAATAAATGATAATTAAAGTCCCCTTTCACCACCTCACCTGCTTGTAAATGAGCTGGAAGCCTCCCGTGTCAGAATTACGGTCACTGCGTCGATCCAGCACCACACGCAGAGTGTCCTCCTGCACGGCAGGGCAGAGTCGGGCAGTGACGGCCGTAGAGCAGGCCATGGTGGGACTGACATTTATCTCCAGCAACCAGGGCTTGAGGTCACTCCCCAGGAGGAAGTCTGCTCCGTAGAGCTCAAAGCTGGCTTTGCGTGGCTCAACGGTGTCCTGTGCAGTCAGCAGAGTCTGGATCAAGGCTCTTCTCATGCCTGGAGACACCACTTCCTCCCACAGACCACCTCGACCCGAAGCCGAGAGCCAGGAACGGAACTCACCACATGACCACATGCTCTCAGCAGGTAGCGAAGGGTCGCGACCTGCACTGGGCTGGAAATACTTCTGAACCGAGTTGTTGCAGAGGTGGACAGAGCTGGAGGACAGAAAGGACATAGTCATCGGTAGTCTGTGAAATAAACAACGCTGATAACTCGACTACAACTACTCTGTAAACAATTTTCAGAGGGTTAAACAACATTTCATCTGAGATGTATTTGGATTGTCGTTTGTGCTGATTTGCATAAAATGGATAAAAATCAGGCAGCTGTGATGTTGCGTTTTTGTGGTACACCGGAGAGCGATTTTGTGTTGCTGTAATTCAGTCTGTGTATAATCCTCTGTCTCACCTAGCCAGGTTGTGCGTGGAGTAGAGCTGCGTGGAGAACCGCAGGTAACACTCACGGTAGAACCACACGGTAAGCGGGTTCCAGTCTGTCACCAGGAACCACTGCCGCAGGTCGAACTTAGTGCCATGGATCAGCAGGGGGCGCTCCACATACTTCTGCACCACCCACTTGCTGTCGTTAATCAGAGCCGAGTTGCTGTCCACTAAAGCCAGGATCTCATCCAGACGATTCATACACACTATACCTACAGCGCACACACACACACACACACACACACACACTCACACACACATCGATATCACTACACCCTAGATCATCAATGACAAATAACATGACTACCGTAAATATGCAGAATGACAGAAATATATACACAACACAAATACCTTACACAAATATTGAACTTAAACACATAACACACTCAAATAGCTTATACACACAATACTCACAAATAATCAATATAAATGCACAATGTATATCATAAATTATATACAGTATATATATATATATATATATATATATATATATATATATATATATATATATATATATATATATATATATATATATATATATATACAGTATATATATATCACAAAAAACTAACAAATATACACACAATATAAAACTAAAATATCTAATAGTGGTACAACAATTAGCATATATACAGTATATACAAAAAAATACACAGTAAAAAATATCTAACACAAATACACACAATAATAATATATATTATATATATTACAATATAATATATACACAATACTTACAAAAACACTGATAATAACAGACGCACACTATAACTAAAACAATTATATTTATATAACATACAGTGTATAAAATTATATACTCAATATATACTGTATATATATATATATATATATATATATATATATATATATATATATATATATATATGAATAAAAACACAAAAACTAAAAAATATATACACAATACTGTAAAAAACACATACACAAACATACACAAACATAAAAATGTACACACACATATAACTTTTAAATCTCTCCCTCTCTCTCTTTTTTCTCTATTTCTATCTCTGTCTCTCACTCTTTCTCTTCTTTTTTCTTATTGTCTCTCTATTTCTCTCTTTTTTCTCACTTTCTCTCTCTCTATCTCTCTGTCTCTGTCTTTCTCTGTCTCTCTCTGTCTGTCTGTCTGTCTGTCTGTCTGTCTCTCTCTCTCTCTCTCTCTCTCCCTATCTTACCTCTGCCTCTTGATTTAGCTCCTGGTTTAATGATCCAGATGTTACTGACTCCATCAGTCTCCAGCTGTGGACAGACCCTTTTCATTCGGGCTAGCATGGACTGACAGCGTTCTGCATACTCTATACATCCCTCTAATATTACTCCATCACTGCAAACAGAGACAGAAATAAAAGATAAGAGATTAATGCTAAATATTTGGATTAATTTGGTTCATCACAGTCGGTTGCTAAGATAATAACATTTCTCTGAGGTGGCAACACCCAGATCTGGTGTCCAGAGCTCGCTGTCACTCACATCTCCAGCAGGTCTGACTGGTCATTAACAACTTTTGTTGTTTTTTTTCTTCTAATCGTTGCTGTATGTGATAAAGTAGCATCAGTTAACTTAACTTAACTTAACTACTTTTCTCTAATCCAAGAAGGTGCACAAAACTGTAAACACTTCCAGACCTATAAGTCAGTCTTACTGATTATATAACATGTGACATCGAATAAAAAAGGATTTTGATTGGTTGCTTGGTTGTCAGTCAGTCTATAATAAAAACTGTTATAAAGTTCACTTTTGCTAGAAGTCTGGGGAGGTGGTAGCTCAGTGGTTAAGGTGTTGGACTGATAACCAGGTGATTGTGGGTTTTCCTCCCAGCACCACTAAATTACCACTGTTGGGCCCCAAAGCAAGGCCGCTACAGCCTGTTGTCTTAGTAGTGTAACTGAAATAAATGTAAGTCACTCTAGATAAGGGAGTCTACCAAATAACAGAAATGTAAATGTAGTCTTAATCCCGTCTATGCAAAACTAGACCAAGATGGAAGGAAATATTAGTTCATTTAAATATGCAAAATAATTTTGCTAATGTGGGTGGAGCTTAATTTTCGCTTTGTGTCAATAAAAGCTCTGGTATGGCCCAAATTCCTGCCAGGATTTATTTTGATACCAATCCTGGATTTAGAATATTTGAAGAACGTCTAACGTCTGATGCATAAAATGTTAATTTATCGAAACTACATGAGATTAATTACAATAATTTGGTAATAACGTTGTCTGTAATGTTGTACTCACTGAATGACCAGGTAGTAGCTGTGGATGAATTTTGCCCACTGCTTCTCTGACAGATTGGGCGGGGCTTCCAGTGAGATGTCTATGTCGCAGTGTTCCAGGCTGTTGAGATACTCCTGACACATGCGCATTGCCGTCTCAATCAGTCCAACTCCAATCCTCCTCTTGGTTTGCGCTTTATTTCGCTTGTTCGAACCTGCACACAGGGATGGAGAGAATTAAGGCAGGGCAACATGGGGTATGAGGATTATTACACTGCACAGATCAGACCCAAGGCATAAACAAACTAAACAGCTGCTTAACATTGTCTAGAACGTGAATCGGGAATCCGATATTTTGTTTAATTTTATTCTATTCTATTTTTTTCCGTATATTTTGATTTAAATTAATTAAACATTTTTTTTCTAACCCTGTACTACTTTTCTTTTATCCCTTTCCTGGAAAGAGTCAGAAAGAACATTTCACTACATGTTGTACTGTGTATAATGATGTAGGTGACAAATAAAATATAAATCTGATTTAAGATATTGATAAGCTACTATAAGGGCAGCACAGTGGCTAAGTGGTTAGCACTATTGCCTCACAACAAGAGAGTCCCGGGTTCGATTCCTGGGCAGGGGTCTCTCTGTGTGAAGTTTGCATGTTCTCCAGTGGTTTGCGTGTTCTCACTATTAAAAATAAGAACTAAATAATCACATTTTACACGTTTTGTTGGTCTTACCCTTTCTGTCGCTCATCGCTTGCCCTTCAGCTCTCTCTACAATATACCGGAGCAGGCTTGTGCACGCAGTACGTCTGAAATCATCTGCAGGGGGTGACACTGAGCTTAATGACCAGCACTAAACCATTACAAATCACTGTTCATGTACATAATCTAATTATCTTTAACCGATAAAGGCTTGCTTGTCGTCCTCGGCTGCCAGTCGGTAGCAGCGTGGAAAGAAGGTGTCAGGATCTGTTGAGTCGAACCATTGCAGATTTCTCAAACTCATGCACAAGCCCACCTGAGGCAGAGAAACAGAATCAGACATGTGTTAACAGCGTCTGTAAAGTCTATCAGTTGAGACTGTTAGTTGATTTCTAGTGAAATGGTGGACCTTGGTGGTGAAGGCTTCTGCTTTCACGTAGTGATTAGTCATCTGGTCTTTTTGTAATGACTGGTAGTCGATTGTGTCTTTCTTTGTAGTCCAGTAGAAATTCGTCATTTCATGGTGCACCAGACGAGACTACCGAAGACACAAGACAAAGACATTCAGGCTGAGAATGTAGACATAAAACAAAGAAACCAGAACTTATTATGTTATGTATGTGTTGTATGGAGAAGTGGTCAGAAGGTCATGAGTTCAAATCTCAGGACACCAAGCTGCCACTAAACAAGGCTAGAGACATATTTATAAATAAATAGAGACATAAGTATAAATTAAAAAAATAATGTTTTATTTAGGGCAGCACTGTGTCTTTAGGTTTCAGGTTTGTATCCCCAGCAGGGGTCTTTCTTTGGAGTTTGCATGTTCTCCCTGTGCTTATGTGTGTTTACTCCTGGTTCTCCGGTTTCCTCCCACAGTCCAAAAACATGTATGTTAGGGGGGTATAGACAGATGTTTTACTTGTATTATATCTGTATCTTGATAATAAGGGTTAAACTAAAATCCTCCTTAGTTAGTAATGTAGAATAGATTGTTCGATTCCCCACCAACAGAGCGCTACAGTCAACATATCGTTCTATGATGTTGAGCAGGTGCTACCACACGCCAACCAGCAAGACATTCACAGGTAACAAAAAGGGTTGAACAGGAAAGAGAAAAGTTGATTTAAAATACTGGAGACTGTTTAATGCAAAGAAACATCTGTCTCATCTGTCATATTTTATCTTTTAACATTCTATAAAACCGGGTCATTTTCTGTTCCTGACCAAACCAAATACTACAGAAAACTAATATGTTATTCATGCTTTATAGAATCTTCTGAGAATTTGTTGGGTGCCGTCTGGTGTTCTGTGGCCCTAAGTGCCCGTTTACCTCTCTTACTAGTTAAGTCCGCCATATCCAATTTGCCCTTCTGTGGTTCTTACAGAGAAAAAGGTTTGGTGGCCACTGTTCTAGGTGAAAGTCACACTGGATAAGAGTGTCTGATAAATGTGTGAATATAAATAAGGTATTTCACAGAATTAATGCTCACCATGAGGTTGTACATGTCATCTGCGTCGTCCTCCCTGTCCAGTCCACGATCTGTAAGTGTACAGAAGACTCAAAGATAACATGTTCTCTTCAGTGAGGCAGAGATTGAGCTGCAGCTCTGAAATATTTCTTGGTGTCACATTCACAGACTTTAAGCATGAATACTAAGGATATTAAATTAAATATATATATATATATATATATATATATATATATATATATATATATATATATATATATATATATATTTATCTGTATTTTACTTGTGCTTTTAATAGCCCTGTACCTGACAATAAAGCCTTTTCTGATCGGGGGGGGCAATCTCGGTCCTGAAGGGTTGGGGTGTCCTGCAAAGTTTAGCTCCAACTAATCAAACACACCTGTACCAACTAATCAAGATCTTGCTAGGTTTACTTGTGTTTACTTAGTGTGTTGAGGTTTACTTAGTATGTTGAGGCAAGTTAGAGCTAAACTTTGCAGGACACCCACCCCGACCAGGATTGCCCACCCCTGAAGTAGACTTTACCAGCATTGTTGTAGGCGCTTAAGGACATTTATTTATTTATTAATTGACACTGAATTATTTTGCTGTTACCGAAGTATATCCTGACACCAACAGATGGTATTACAAGGGCACTTAAGGTTGTGCTCTTTGTGACTATGCATACAGCCTTGTGATACCATCTGCTGGCTTGTCTCGAAATTTTTGATATCTCCTTGTAGGGGCAGGTGTCTCATTATCTCATCATTATGTGCTAAGTTGATGATTGGAAGACCAGGGTTTAAGCCCTATCGTCAACAGTCTGCCAGTGTTGGGTCCTTAAGCAGGACCCTTAACCCTAGCTGCTCCAGGGGCACTGTATCATAGCTGACCCTGTGCTCTGACTCCAAATTTTCTAGAATGGGGTCATAAAGATAATAAAGACATTTACATTTACACTATAAAAAAGCATACACAACACTTTACAGACACAGTCAATGTGCTGCTGGGTGGGGCGACGACTATTGTAAGGGCCCACACATTCTGTTTTATTAGTAGTAACAGTACTAGCAGTAACATAATAGAAATAATTTTATAGGACCCACAATTGCGAGCAGTGCCCCTGTACCCAATTACATTTGTTTCAATTGTATCTGTCTAACCTAAAAATCCTTACCATCATCGTTGCTGCTGTCATTCTCCTCTGTAGCTTCAGTCTCGTGGTCTTGAGCCCGTATGGAGCAGCGAGGCAGTCGGCGCTCCACCCAACCTCTGGCTCTGAGACCTGCGCGAATCACAGGGTACGGCCCCTGCACCGAGAACACCTTCTTTTCCTGACATTGCAATAAAACACAATACATTACACTCATCATTATACATCATAAACAAATAAAACAGCGGGTTATCATTTCTGGACCCTGGACAAGCAGGAACACAGCTGGACTACATGTCACAGTGGTGGTGGTGGCTCAAACGGTTAAGGTGCTGTGTTGCTAATTTGAAGACCAGGAAGACCTGGGTTCAGGCCCACCACTGCCTGTTGATCTGAAAATCAAAAACACTTGGGTGCAAGCCAACCACTGTTGGGTCCTTGAGCAAGACCCTTAACCCTTCTTGCTCCAGACAGATCAGATTTTCACCTGCCATTGAATAAGCTACGGTGGCACATAACGCAGGTGGACACCAACAGTATATTTAGTTTATTCATTTATTCATTCATTCATTTTCCAAATCCCTTTATTTCAGGATCACGGGGATCTGCTGGAGTCTATAGCAGCCGCCTCTGAAAGGGCGAAAGGCCATACAGTATATATATATATATATATATATATATATATATATATTTATTTATTTATATTTATTTAGCGATCAATGCCACAATACCCCAGGCTGTATTAAGGGCTTTTCAATTATTTCTCACCCTCAATGGAGCACCATCTTTAAATATGCGGAATATGCTGTGTATAGTGTAAATGCAGATATCAGATACAGGTTAGTTTTAAAAGATGATGTAAGCAGGGCATAAAACAAATCGGATATAGTCACCAAATGAGAATTGGGCATCAAGACCTGCAGTAGACCCTGTTTTACCGGGTTCTATGTTCTGTGTAAACTTTGGGTTTATGAGATCTGGGGAATTAATAATGAACAGAAGACACTGACCTTTACAGCCTTGGTCGCTAACGCTTTAGCAGCTCTCAGTTTGTCAATGTGTATTACAGGAAAACTCACACCCCTGCGCCGTATCTTGGTCTGCTGAAGGGAATCTATTACACACAATAACACCCCCCCACACACACACATATATAGAAGGAAAGAAAGAAAGAAAGAAAAAAGAAAGAAAGAAAAAAACAATAAAAAAAGGAAAGAACAACAACAAATAAAAAATTAAGAAAGAATCGGCATGTAGTGTGTACAGTGTGTGTGTGTGTGTGTGTGTGACCTGGTGTATGCTGATGCATTCTCCGTTGCTGAGGATTGTCTGAATCAGTCTGCAGTTCTGTGGAAATAAACAGAAGAGTGAAGTGCTGTGATGTGCTGTAATGTGCTGTTATGTGATGTGCTGTGATGTAATGTGCTGTAATGTGATGTGATGTAATGTGATGTGATGTGTAATGTGATGTGCAATGTGATTGTGATGTGATGTGCTGTGTGTCTGTAATGTGATGTGCTGTGATGATGTGATGTGATGTGCTGTAATGTGATGTGATGTGATGTGATGTAATGTGATGTGATGTGATGTGATGTAATGTGATGTGCTGTAATGTGATGTGCTGTAATGTGATGTGATGTGATGTGATGTGATGTGCTTTGATGTGATGTAATGTGATGTGATGTGATGTGTTGTGATGTGCTGTAATGTGATGTGCTGTGATGTGATGTGATGTGATGTGCTGTGATGTGCTTCAATGTGATGTGACTGTAATGTGATGTACTGTGTGATTTGCTGTAATGAGATGTGATGTGATGTGCTGTAATGTGATGTGCTGTAATGTGATGTGCTGTAATGTGATGTGATGTGCTGTGATGTGCTGTGATGTGATGTGATGTGCTGTAATGTGATGTGATGTGATGTGTGATGTGATGTGATGTGATGTCTGTGCTGTAGTGAATGTGATGTGATGTGCTGTGATGTGATGTGATGTGCTGTATGTGATGTGCGTGAATGTGATGTGATGTGCTGTGATGTGCTGATGTGATGTGATGGATTATGTGCTGTATGTGATGTGCTGTAATGTGATGTGATGATGTGCTGTGATGTGATGTGCTGTAAATGTGATGTGATGTGATATGCTGTGTAATGTGATGTGCTGTGATGTGCTGTAATGTGATGCGATGTGATGTGATGTGCTGTATGTGATGTACTGTATGTGATGTGCTGTAATGTGATGTGATGTGCTGTAATGTGTGATTGTGATGTGATGTGATGTGATGTTGATGTGATGTGAATGTGATGTATGTGATGTGCTGTGATGTGCTGTGTGAATGTGATGTGTGATGTGATATGATGTAATGTGATGTGCTATAATGTGTTGTGCTGTGGTGATGTGCTGTAATGTGCTGTGCTGTGATGTGCTGTAATGTGATGTGCTGTGATTTGCTGTGATGTGATGTGCTGTAATGTGATGTGATGTGTATGAATGTGTGCTGTAATGTGTAATGTGATGTGCTGTAATGTGATGTGATGTGCTGTGATGTGTGATGTGCTGTAATGTGATGTGCTGTATGTGCTGTAATGTGATGCTGTATGTGATGTGATGTGCTGTGTGAATGTGATGTGCTGTAATGTGATGTGATGTGATGTGATGTGATGTGATGTGCTGTAATGTGATGTGAATGTGATGTGCTGTGCTGTGATGTGCTGTGTAATGTGATGTGATGTGCTGTGATGTGCTGCAATGTGATGTGATGTGATATGCTGTAATGTGATATGCTGTAATGTAATGTGATGTGCTATAATGTGTTGTGCTGTGATGTGTTGTAATGTGTTGTAATGTGCTGTGCTGTGATGTGCTGTAATGTGTGCTGTGCTGTGCTGTGATGTGTTGTGATGTGCTGTAATGTGATGTGCTGTGATGTGCTGTAATGTGATGTGATGTGCTGTGATTTGCTGTGATGTGTTGTGATGTGCTGTGATGTGATGTAATGTGATGCGATGTGATGTACATGTACACACAACACACACACACACACACACACACACACACCACAGACCCAAACAGCAGCATCAGAAAGGTGCGTCAGGCATTAAAAACCCATCATACAATAGTCTACAGCAGTGTTTCACTTTTCTGGAAGTTTGTCAGAACTCTCAAAATGCTTGCGATGCAAAAAAAAAACGCAAAAATATGATAGATTGGTTAGATTGATTGGTGATTCTAAATTGCCCATAGGTGTGAGTGTGTGTGTGTGGCCCTGTGATGGACTGGTGATCTGTCCAGGGTGTCCCCCTCCTGCCTTCCACCCTTTCAGAGATGGCTGCAGTCTATCAATGAACAACCTGATCACCAGTCCATCACAGGGACTTTTAATGTGGATAACTTTCGGACGTGGGAAAAGATTTAAAGGAAAGATTCTTAATGAAATCTTTGGTGAAGACATTCTGTTTGAGTGATCAGATGACAGGAAGTTTCCAAAACACACCTGAGCCTATGTTCACACCTGCACCTGTGATTGGATGTCACCTGCAACAATGAAGCGAAACTCACACAATGGCAGAGCGATGTGATGTGCGCATGTCCGCAGCTCCGTGCGTAAAAACGCACCAGAAATCATTTTTTGCACTGAGCGGACGTGAGATTTTTTGTCTTAAATCTGCAGGATAAACATTTCCACTGACTGCCCCGATCTGACAGTCACACGTGTTTAACGATCAGTTCTATAAAAGATCACGTGATTTCTCTAAATTTCTGTTTCCGTTATACAGAAAATGTCACATTACTTACAGTCAGTTTCTATTTCCCGTTTTCTCACCCGGTTTCCGGTTCAATCCTCCGGCTTCCGTTTCTGATTCTGATTCTACAAACCGTCTGCCCCCGTCTCGCGCTTAGTTGTTAAGAGTTCCCATGACAACGGTTTCCCAGCAACGGAGACGACACACGGTTTAACTGTCGCAAAAACGACTCGCTTAATTCGATTCCGTTATTTTAAACTACTAAACCAAATAATTCCATTATTTTAGGGAGGATCGTTTCTTTTAAATACCTTTTCCCCCCTTATCTTTTCTTTTTTCTTCTCTCTTCTCTTTTCTTTTCTTCTCTTCTCTTTTCCTTTCTTTTCTTTTTTTTCTTATAATTTCTTTTTATTTTATTTTATTTCTTTTCTTTTCTTTTTTCCATTCCCTTCTTTTCTTTTTATCTTATCGTTCTTTCTTTCTTTTCATTTCTTCCCTTTTTTTCTTTCTTTTATTTTCTTTCTTTCTTTTTGACTCTGATTTTCTTCACTTTTCTTTTCTCCTCTTTTCATTTCTTTCTTTTCTTTTCTTTCTTTCATTAACATGGTTAATAATTAGGATTAATTACAAGCATGATTAGTATTTTATTAGCTCAGTTTACAGTAAATGATAAGTCGTGCTGAAGAGATTACACTAGATGGCGGCAGCGAGTCGCCGTGATGCATCAATTGATCAATTGATTTTTCACAAAATTTTCACTGACAGTTTTTAAACAGTGATTTAAATATGTCCAAATTACTCAGTTTAAGCATAAAACCATCAGATTTTAAGTATAAATAGGGTTATTTAAAAGAAAAATTAAACAAACAAATATATAATTTATTTACTATTACTTACACTTACACGGTAATAAAATGAAGAAGGTACAGGAGTTTAAGTACTTGGGGTTGACAGTCCAGAGCAATAGAGAATGTGTTGGAATGGGTGGAGAAACGTGTCAGGAGTGAAGTGTGACAGGAGAATGTCACACTGAGGTTTCTGAGGTTTTTTTTGGGAGTGACAAGGTTGGACAGGATTAGGAACGAGTTCATCAGGGGGACGGCTCATATTAGATGTTTTGGGGAGAAAGTCAGGGAGTCCAGATTGAGGACATGTACAGAGGAGGGATAGTGAATATATCGGTAGGAGGATGTTAGAAATGAAGCTACCAGGCAGAAGGTAAAGAGGAAGACCAGAGAGGAGGTATACGGATGCGATAAACGAGGACATGAAGTTAGTGTGTGTGAGTAAAGAGGATGTAGAGAATAGGGTGGAGACAGAATAAGGTGGAGACAGATGATTCGCTGTGGAGACCCCTAGAAGAAGAAGATTACACATTACACACTGTAATAAAAAGTTCCGAGCAGAAACTCAGATACAAATCACTGCCAGTTGGATTGTTGCCTTTGTAAGTTCACACACATACACAAATACGTAGACCTGCACATTTTCCTAGTCAAATTCTATTCTCAGTGTGTCAACAAGAGACCTTCTCTGCTCTGAACACTCAAACACACTGAAACCTTTCTGTCCTTAATCTAATTCACAGTTTCAGTGGAAACTCTCTTCTTCCATGATGCAAACACTCAGATGTTATTAATCATGCATTGATTTTGTGATAACTCATCTTATTTATTGTAAGATTTCCTTACTGGATTTTGTTCCTGGATGTATGTACCAAGGTTGAGATTTTAAGATCGGAATTAACACCATGTCAATGTATTAACACACATTAGTTATGTCAGACGTACAACTTGCCTCTCACACTATGCATTTTTGAAATTCTTTATATAATCATCATAAAATTTTACCCAAGATGTCAACATACTTGAAAATACTGTCTTAAAAAATATTATTATTATCAATAATAATAATCATGATGGCAGCACGATGGTGGTTTGGTGATTAGCACTGTTGCCTCACAGCAAGAAGGTCCCGGGTTTGATTCCTAGGCAGGCTCCATTCTGTGTGGAGTTTGTATGTTCTCCCTGTGCTTGTGTGGGTTTTCTCCGGGTTCTCCGGTTTCTTCCTACAGTCCAAGAACATGTATGTTAGATTGATTGGTGATTCTAAATTGTCCATAGGAGTGTGTGTGTGTGGCCCTGTAATGGACTGGTAACCTGTCCAGGGTGTCCCCCTCCTGTCTTTCGCCCTTTCAGAGACGACTGGGATAGACTCCAGCAGATCCCTGTGACCCCGAATTAGGGAATAAGCTTGTATAGAAGATGAATGAATAATGATGATAATAATAATAGCAAAAATATTACTAATAATAGTAATTTCTATTAATTATTATTATACGTATTATTAAGTTAAAGAAAATGCTATCATCTCTAATTCTCAGTCTCCCTTGTGTGTCTTGTCTAAACCGCACATCAGTCCTGTAGTTTATCCTTTCGAGCCGCCTGGTTGGCTGCGCAGGATCAATGACGTCACACGTAGCTAACTTGCCAAGCGGATCGCTGGGATGTGAGCGCGCGCAGAGAGCGTTTCCAGCAAGGTTAAGCACGCACCTTTGCGTTATTGCAATTTGTTTTAAATAACCGGATCCTCACGGCGTTGCTGGAGTTTATGATTGTTTTCCTGATGGCTGTCCGGGATGAGCTGCTGCTCCATGCAGGGAAGTGACAGGAAGACTTTCTGTGCTGCATCCCGTCTCTCTGAGCTGAATTTAAAATGCCTGCAGAAAACAGCGACCAGGAGAGCATGCTGAGCTACCAGGTACTTCTGATGATTTATTTCACTGACTTCCGGTTCGTTTGAGGAATTGGACATCTGCCAAACTGATGTTATTTAAATCCGGACAAGGTTGTGTGTGTGTGTGTGTGTGTGTGTGTGTGTTTGCGTATCCACATTGCTGGTTACATTCAACCTACATGAAAGTGTTGGTTAGGAAAATGAATTTGCATGCACATCTACACACCCCGGCACATCATTAGTGCAAGCGAACCGGATCAATACGCCAGTGCGCGCGCTTGTCTCCTTCTCTGTCCTCGCCGCATTTCATGTCTCATAGATAAAAGGAATAAATCCCGGAGTGCGTGTTAATTGGCTGGTTTTTATTAAATAGGGCTTATATAAAAATATAATAATTATAATAACACACATAAGCGCTCACACGCAATGCTGTTGTTTTTATGGGCGCACGTGTGTGCGGCAGGATGCGCGCGCATCTAGCGCTCATCTCTCCCGCATTAACGTTTATTCTTGAGACGGCTCATGCAAGCGGGGGCATAGCGTGTGTGTGTGTGTGTGTTTGGTCCAATAGACATTGGGAAAATGCAACGTTTCTAAGCAACAGAGACGGGATGTAGAATATTCTGTGTATATATTTAGCTGTATAATTGCGCACATTTTGGAGATGCATGAATTTGGGAATATTTTAGAAGGTATAGCGGTGAAAATAAACCCAGATGTGTGGGTCAGTTCTCCTTAGATGACCTTGAAGAGACGGTGAACATTTCGGACCTGCTCTAAAGGTGTTTAGGCGCGTTAACCAGGCGCCCAGAAACGCAGGAATCTGCTATAATTATTATTTTAATGATCATTATTATTAATAATATTAATTAAAATAATAACGCAACCTCATTAGCCCACTACAGTAAATACACTACAGTACATTTTTCCACTTTATCAATATTATATCACAAATACAACAATACATAGCAGTCAGTATCCTTATCACCACATGCACACATCATGCTAGCTCGTCAGGGTCACCGCAGTCAGACCTTCAGACTGACAGAAGAAGGTTTCCGTACTTTGGTCGCTTTGAATGGCTAAGGCCCGCCTAATTACGTATGACTGACAGGTCAAGCAACCAATGACGTTTGGTTTTGTGCCTTAGGCGCGTCACTTTTATGTCTTTAGACAGTCTATACCGTGATTCTCACGATAAACATCCTCCATCAGACGCCACACACGTCTCCCGGAAATGCTGTACATTTCCATTTCCATCTACAGCATTTGGCGGACGTCCTTATCCAGAGCGCCCTTACATTTATCCCATTTATACAATTAAGCAATTGGGGGTTAAGGGCCTTACTCAGGGGCCCAACAGTGGTGGCTTGTTGGTGCTGGAAATTAAACCCGAATTCTTCAATTAGCAGTCCAACACCTTAACCACTGCACTACCACTACGCTGTACATCGACCAATCAAAGGATGAGTTTCGAACTCCTAAAGTGTCGGAGCTAATTGTGTCGTCTAGTCATCAGTCATTCAGTCAGCGGTCCATGGACATGATGTCTAAGTCTGATACTAGGGTCACAGTGCATCTAAAGCCTATCCTGATAGTGCTGAGTGTGAAATCCTGGATGAGATGTTTTGGTATAGGAAACTAGGCTGCTACAGTAACTCCATCATCGCACCACCCTGGCATTCATTTGTTTTTTTATTTTCTATTGGAAGTTGTTTTTCAAGGGTTGACGTGGTGGACTGCTGGGCCCCTGAGCAAGGCCCTTAACTCCCAACTGCTCAGTTGGATTAATAAAAAAAATGACTGTAAGTTGCTTTGGATAGGGATGTCTGCCAAATTGACTAAACACCCTTCAGCAAGTAACATTCATTTACTGATTTCAGATGATGACCAAGACTTTAATGACAATTCAGATTTGTGTAATCGTTCACACAGTCTAGATTAACCTACGTTTCATTTATATTTACATCACTGGCATTTGGTAGAGCGACGTACAATTATCTCATTTATCCAACTGAGCAGTTAAGGGTTAAGGGCCTTGCTCAGGGGCCCAGCATTTTCCATAAATTTCCGGTCAGCAGTTGAACACTAACCATTGAGCTACCTTTAATGCAGTAGAGATTTGTGTGTGAGAGCTGTGAACATAAAACGTTCTATCCAAATGTGTGTATGTTTAGTAGCACTGTCCTGTTCATCTCTCACACGTTTTGTGTAGCCTTTGCAGCTGTTCTGTTCAGATGTCCTGATGTGACACACTCGTCTGTTCTCTGGTCTTCTCTCCATCACACTGGGACTCTGTTTGTGCCTAATGGCTATAAAGTTTTGGGATGTTTAGCAACGGTCACCTACTGAAGGCAGTGTTTCTGAAGGCTTAATAGGTTATTGTCTGTGTTGTCATGGAGACAATGAGGAGTGGACGGGTTGCCGAGGGCGGCCAGTAAGCTGAGATTCGGCAGTTCACTAATGGATATGAGAGTGTAACATGATCCTACATTACAGGAAGCACATAAACATTATGGGATGAGTCAGCATGATAAAGGAGTTTTACAGTAGGAAACAGACAGATAGATTGTTGTAATAGCTGCAGTATGTGGTTTCGCATTGTCCTGCTGAAATACACTGAAGGTCTTCCCTGAAATAGACGTCGTCTGGAGGGGAGTGTATGTTGCTATAAAACCTTTATAAACCTTACAGCGTTCATAGTGTCTTTAAAACACGCAAGCTGCCCAAACCATATGCACCTATGTACCCTCATACTATCAGCTGGCTTTAGAACTGAACACTGATAACACACTGAAAGGTCTCCCTCCTCTTTAGTCCAGAGGACACGACGTCCATGATTTCCAACCAAAATGTCAAATTTGGACTCGTCTGATCATAGAACACTTTTCCACTTTGAATCAGTCTAATTTTAAATGAGTTCTTGGCCCACAGGACAGGACAGCGCTGCTGGACCATGTTCACATATGGCTTCCTTTTTGCATGATAGAGCTTTAGTTGGTATCCGCAGATGGCACAGCGGAATGTGTTTACTGACGGTGGTTTCTGGAAGTGTTTAGGAACTTCAAACACAGAATCATTGTCTTTGTCCTTGTCCCCTACACACAGAGATTTCTCCAGTTTCTCTGAATCTTTTAATGATGTTATGCGCTATAGATAATAATATTTGCATGCACTATAGATGATAAGATTCTCTTTTACAGACTGAAGAGCCTCTGCCCATCCTCACCTCTGACAGACTCTTTCTCTCGAAAACATCCCTTTTTAATAGCTAATAATGTTACAGATCTCAATGATGTCAATGATCTTAATTACTAAAGTGTTTCTAAATGCTCTTCCAGCTAAATCTATTTCTCAGCTCTTTGTTGCCCCGTGCTAACATCTGTAAGACCTGTAGCAAAAATCCAAATTGAAATAAGCTCATTTAGTGGATTTCTTTTTTTAAAATTTCTTTATTTGGGTTTAGGTAGACATGCAGATGGGTGGACGGACAGACAGACAGACAGATAGCGGACAGACAGATAGGCAAGCAGACAGACAGATACATAGACAGACAAAGACAGACAGACAGACAGTCTGACAGACAGATAAATAGATAGATAGATAGATAGATAGATAGACAGACAGAACATAGATAGATAGATAGATAGATATGATAGATTAGATAGATGGATAGATAGATAGAGAGATAGATAGATAGCAGATAGATAGATATATATATAGATAGATAGATAGATAGATAGATAGATAATAGATAGATAGATAGACAGACAGATAGATAGATAGATAGATAGATAGATAGATAGATAGATAGATAGATAGATAGATAGATAGATAGATAGATAGATAGATAGATAGATAGATAGATAGATAGATAGATAGATAGATAGATAGATAGATAGATAGAGACAGACAGACAGACAGACAGACAGTCAAAAAGATAGATAGATAGATAGATAGATGGTTGAGTGAGTGGGTAGCTTAGATTAGATAGATAGATAGATAGATAGATAGATAGATAGATAGATAGAGACAGACAGACAGTAGATAGATAGATAGATAGATAGATAGATAGATAGATATAGAAGATAGATAAGATAGATAGCAGATAATAGATAGATCAGAACGAGTAAAACAGATAGATAGATAGATAGACAGAAGGACAGACAGACAGACAGACAGTCAAAACAGATAGATAGATATATAGACAGACAGACAGACAGGCACAGACAGACAGATAGATAGATAGATAGATAGATAGATAGATAGATAGATAGATAGATAGATAGATAGATAGATATATTTTGGGTGTGCACAGGGGTTTTGTCATGCTGAAACAGTGACTGAGTCTCTTTGATCCAGTGATGGAATAATAGAATATAAAGGAATGTTATGCTTTATTCTTTCGTTAGACTGTATCGTGTAATAGATAAATAAGCATGTGGGGTTCCGTACAGCAGTGTTAGCTGTTTTACGATCTGCACTATTTCAACAAGTTCTGAGTTCTGTGCGTGTTTACCTGTCTGGATTATTTAGTTGACCAGACACACATCTTAATATTTATAATAACTAATCACTATGTTTAAATCAGCAATAATAAAAAGACTGTATACTTTTCTGTCTTTCATTGACACATACTGTGTTTTTGTAGGTTTGCAGTTAAAACTGTTCCTGTACATTAGGTAACTGCCATGTATAATATATTACACATTCACACACACACACACACACACACACACACACATGCACACACACACGCACACACACACACACATACCTCTATCCAAGGTCTCTGAGATTCTGAAAACAAGAGAGAAAAAGAGAGAGAGAGAGAGAGAGAGTGATTAGAGGGATGATATATGGCACTAAATGGTGAATGAGTCACTCTTCCAGGAGCAGAAGGAACATTGCAGCACCCCCCTTCCCTTTCTCTCTCTCTCTCTCTCTCTCTCTCTCTCTCTCTCTCTCTCTCTCTGATGCTGCAATGGAAATGTTCCTTGTTCCTTATAGCTGCAGGTCTTTTACATCTACACTGAAATAACAGCCACATTTTAAATTAAGGGTGTGAGACATCATCTGCTTCATCTTCCTACTGCTGGACTTTAAATATCCAATAATATATTCAGTACCTCCCTTTTTATTTATAATATTGAAATCGTTGCGCTGTAAGCAACATCGTATCACTTAATAGAATTAAAGACCACGTCTCGCCACAGATATGATTTAATTGAAAGTTTTAATGCAATCGATTGTAACAGCTGCCAAACTTTACCGCGTCATGGACGAGTTGGGGAGTTGAGACGAATGCAGTTCAGCAGTTTTGATGAAATACAAGACCGAGAAAACATCAGGCAAAGGGTCAATGCCTCAGTGAAAGATCTCGCTGATGTCAGGATGAAAGTAGTTATAATTAGTTATAATAGTTATTAAGAATAATGGTTGAAGGTGTATGGTACAAAACTATATAAGTATTTAAATCAATATTCAGGAAAGGATAAAAACTAGCGATGACTCTTAGGTCTAGATTTAAAAACAGAAATGCTCTTAATGTCAGGCGCTGTTTTGAACATGTTCATTTAATAAATCATTAGTTATATTTACTAGTTACTTCTCACTATAATGTATAGTGCTATGATGTATGGTTTAGAGACAGTGGTGAGACAGCTATGATGTATGGTTTAGAGACAGTGGTGAGACCAGCTATGATGTATAGTTTAGAGACAGTGGTGAGACCAGCTATGATGTATAGTTTAGAGACAGTGCTGAGACCAGCTATGATGTATGGTTTAGAGACAGTGGTGAGACCAGCTATGATGTATGGTTTAGAGACAGTGGTGAGACCAGCTATGATGTATGGTTTTAGAAAACAGTGCTGAGACCAGCTATGATGTCTGGTTTAGAGACAGTGCTGAGACCAGCTATGATGTATGGTTTAGAGACAGTGGTGAGACCAGCTATGATGTATAGTTTAGAGACAGTGGTGAGACCAGCTATGATGTATGGTTTAGAGACAGTGCTGAGACCAGCTATGATGTATGGTTTAAAGACAGTGCTGAGACCAGCTATGATGTATGGTTTAGAGACAGTGGTGAGACCAGATATGATGTGAGACCAGATATGATGTATGGTTTAAAGACAGTGGTGAGACCAGATATGATGTATGGTTTAGAGACAGTGCTGAGAGCAGCTATGATGTATAGTTTAGAGACAGTGGTGAGACAGCTATTATGTATGGTTTAGAGACAGTGGTGAGACCAGCTATGATGTATGGTTTAAAGACAGTGGTGAGACCAGCTATGATGTATGGTTTAGAGACAGTGGTGAGACAGCTATGATGTATGGTTTAGAGACAGTGGTGAGAGCAGCTATGATGTATGGTTTAGAGACAGTGGTGAGACCAGCTATGATGTAGGGTTTAGAGACAGTGGTGAGACCAGCTATGATGTATGGTTTAGAGACAGTGGCACTGAGGAAGAGACAGCTGGCAGAGCTGAAAGTAGCAGAGCTGAAAATGTTGAGGTTTTCTTTGGGAGTGACGAGGTTGAAGTGAGTTAGTGAATATATCGGTAGGAGGATGTTAGAAATGAAGCTACCAGGCAGAAGGTAAAGAGGAAGACCAGACAGGAGGTATATGGATGAGATAAACGAGGACATGAAGTTAGTGGGTGTGAGTGAGGAGGATGTAAAGAATAGGGTTAGGGGGAGACAGATGATTCGCTGTGGCGACCCCTAAAAGGAAACTGTTGAAGAGAGAAGACTTCGACTTCTAGCAAATATTAATAGAGTTATAAAAGTAACTAATTACCAGGAAAAGTAATACGGTATCATGTGACGATGTGAGTTGATTCATTAGATTTGAATTGACATTGAGAGACTCTTTATTTCAGATCATAAGTTACTCATTACATAAACAGTTTTGTCTTCAACTCAACAAGGGAAAAGTGGTGTTTATACTTCCAGTTTGAGAAAGAAAACTTTAAACTCGAAGAGCGTTAACCAGTCCTAAAGGAATGGAAGTGGTGGTGCAGGGTTAAGCTGTTAGACTGATACCTGGATGACCAGGGTTTGATTTCCAGCACCTCCACTGTTGGGCCCCTGAGCAAGGCCTTCAACCCCCGAATGCTGTAAATGTTAAGTCTCTTCTATAAACATTTGTTATACAGAAAGTTTGTGCACACCTCACCAACCACTAGCATTTTTGAGTCTTACGCAAACTGTTTTCATAAACTCCAAGTCACACAGTTGTCTTGAATGTCTTTGTATGTTGCATCATCATCACATTTTTACTTTATGGATCTAAGAGACTCAAAAACCTGTTCCAGTATGACAATGTCCCTGTGCACAAAACCCCTGATCTCCATAAAGACATGCTGTGTTCTGGATGTTTTGGAGTAGAAGAACTTTCGTCCTGTACAGAGTCCTGATTCTGACTCACCTTTTAACACTGAACACCTTTGGGATGAACTGGAACCCTGACTGAACCCATATTACAGATGTTCATCTTACTTTTCCTCCCATAACCAGCTTCAGATGTCAGTACAGGTTTTCCACTTGATTGTGTCATGTGACTGTGTGGGTTTGATTATTCAGCTACAATAGTATTAATGAGATCAGACACTAATGTTGAGGTGAGGAGGTCTGGGGTTCAGTCGGGGTTCCTGTTCATCCCAAAGGATGTAAAAACTGTCATAATATAATTCTACAACACAAATTAGTAAAATATTGTACAATTCTAGTGTAACTGCACCCGGCTTGAACACACAATTCGAGTATTTTTAACATCATTTTTATTTTTAAACTGTGAGCTTTGAGTATCTGGAAACTACACTGATTTAGACCAGTACACGGAAATGATGTAGCTCATGTGAGTGTATGTGTGTGTGTGTGTGTGTGAGACTGGTTTCTTCAGAAGGTTTACAGTGTCTGAAAGTGACAGGCAGTGATGTGAGTCAGGATCTGTAATACAACTGTCAGAGCAATGTGTTCCAGACAGTGAGGGCGAGAGAACAGGGCTCTCAGCTATACACAGAACTGAGAGGTCATGGCAATATTGTGCGCACACACAAACACACACATACACAGAAACACACAAAAACAATAATGTCAATAAATTATAAAATGTCTATAAATTACAAACCTGTTAACATTATTATTAATACTATTATTATTATTTTTTAAATTAATTTTTCAAAATGTAATACTAAAACGTATTTTTTTTTGTTGGGCTTAATATTATGATGATGATGATGATGATGATGATGATGATGATGATGATGATGATTCTTATAAACAGGCTGCACCTGCTTTGATAGCCAGTGAAAAAGCATAAATTATTTTCTACACTGTGCACGTCACATTTACAGAGTACAGGTAGATGTTTAGTCTGTAAGGAAAACCACATGGACTCGCAGTATTGTTGTAAAGGTTTTATTGTAATTTTAATTGTATTCATTTTGGCTTTTAATGTTAGTTTACAGACAACAGACAAATTATTAATACTAAGAATGGTAAAAATGAAAAATGACAGATGAAACAAACAGCCGTTTCTTTACATTAAATAAAAATACCTTTATGATTAAATATATATATATATAAGTAAAACATATACTTAAAATTACATCTTCAAAATATTTCTCTGGACTTGTTTAGCAGGCTGGTCCGTGTGTGTGTGTGTAAATTTATTTAGATATTTACAGTTAAGTGAAGTGGTGGCTCATTTGTGTCCACAAAGTTTTGGCTTTATAGTTTTATTTTTGGTTGTGAGATTCTGTAAAGGTTTAGAGTGTAAAGACTTTTAAAGGTCAGACTGTGAGGATAATTGAGCAAAGAAATGACAAAATACACCCTTATCAGGAGCGACTTACATTTACCTTTATTTTTTCAGCAAACTGAGCAGTTACGGGTTAAGAGTCTTGCTCCGGGGCCCAACAGTGGCACCTTATTGGTCCTGGGAATTAAACCCACTGTCTTCTGATCAGCAGTTTAACACTTACAGTTCAATATATTTACATTTGCAACGTTTAGCAGACGTCCTTATCCAGAGCGACTTGCATTTATCTCGTTTATACAACTGAGCAATTGTGGGTTAAGGGCCCTGCTCAGGGGCCCAACAGTGGTAACTTGGTGGTGCTGGGAATCGAATCCCGATCTTCCCGGGAGCTGGTTTTATTTATTCGATTCTCTTTCCACTATTATTTTATTTTTTATTCTACCTGTTTAAACTTCATTTGACCTTTCTGGCTTTTGGTAAACGCCTCTATTCAGGATTGATTTACATTTATCTCATTTTCTTATATAACTGAGCAGTTAAAGGGTTAAGGGCCTTGCTCAGGAGCCCAGAAGTGGCAGATTGATGGAGCTCGGAATTAAAACCTATGATCTTCAGATCAACATTTAAACCGCTGAACTCCAAGTTTTCTCTATTTTAAAAACCGTGACATAACCTGAGCATAAATCCTGACTTTTTCCAACACGTTTTCCAAAGTCCAACACTTCACGATTCAACACTTTTCTTCTCATTCTGCTGGAAATTGTGTGACTTTTTTGGATGCTAATAATGGACTGTTATCAGCAGGACATTTTTGCAGCATTAATAGCTGAACACACACACACACACACACACACACATATATATACACACACAGAGTATCTAGGTGACACAGGAGCAGTCTGGATAGCTGGTGTGCTCCATGTTGGTTTTTAATTACAGACAAACTGAAGCAGCAGAACGACAGAGGACAAACCGAGGACAGAGAACAGATTCAAGGGTACAAAAACTCTTTCAGTAAATGATTTATATATATATTTTTCTCACACAGGACACTTTATAAAAGCAGCAGATTGTAACGAACAGGTCACACCGCATCTTTTAAACCGTTAAAATGGTTAATTACGTCCTTGGTTTCATGCATGAATGTCATAAAGCATGTGAGCAAAACCAAGTCTGATGACTAGCAATGATAGACTTAAGCCTCCAGGCTAAAATCAGCAGGCTGTGACAATGTGACTCGTGATAGAATTCCAGGATTGAAGTTTGACATTAATCCGTAAAGTTTAACAATTAAAAGTCATATTTTACAACCATAAATTGAAGAAAAAAAATCAATGTTTTTTATTCATATACACACACACACACACACACACACACACACACACACACACACACAAACCTAAATCCATTTTACTGCACACACACACACATGTTTGGTCCTGAAAGTGAGAGAAATGTTCACACATTAGCTTAACTGCACATACTCGTCATATGTAATTGTTCAGTACAGCATGTGATGTATTACAGATGTTATTTAAACATTTCATGATTTATATTCAATAAATATATTAATAATATTACATTTTTGGAAAAAAAAATAAATTGAGGCGGGTTTGGTCTACACACACTGATGACTTATGGTTATGATTAGTTGGTTGAAATGTTGATGCAGAATTAACAAAGAATGCTAAACCAGGAACACATCCTACTTGTCAAAATCTCATCCATGGGTTGCCAGTTCATTACAGAACACACACACACACACACACACACACACACACACACACACACACACACACACACACACACTATGAACAACTGATATATTTGACTGATGAAGGAAACCAGAGAACCCTGAAAAAAACCCTGAAGCACAGGAAAGATATGCATACTCTACATTCACACACACACACACACACACACACACTTACTATGAACAACTAGTATATTTGAATGATAAAGGAAACCAGAGAACACTGAAGAAAACCCCTGAAGCACAGGAAAGATATGCATACTCCACACACACACATATACACACACACACAGTGAAAGAAGGTGGGAATTGAACCTGAAACACTTAAAGTTCAAAGCAAACCTATTTTACCAGTGAAACCCGTAATTTCTACAAGATATAGAAGGAATAACTCACTTTCGAACTTGTTGTTATTGGAAAATAATTTCCAGCTTTAGCATGTAATGCTTTGTTGCTGAGCGTCATTTTAATATTCATAATATTTCTGAATAAAACATCGACCACTTTCAAGCAAAGTATTAAATGCTTTTAAAAATATATCTAAACCAATTAGGTTATTTGCACCAACTGCAGAAAGGAATACTGTCATAAAGTTTATAAACTGAGTGTCTCTGAATGATACTGTACTATCCGTACATTAGTTTCCTTCTCATCGTGGCCACGCCCTTTTCCCGCTCTTTATTCGATCAAGCCGAAACGTTTCGCTCAGTCGGTAAAACCAGAGACTCCAATAAGATTAAATGTATTTTTCCTGCCATTGCTTTTGCCTACGGTGCCCTATTAATAAATAATATTCACCTCATCCTGTCTCAGAGGAGAGCCTTTATTCCCTGCTGCTGAGTTTAACACAGGAGGGGAAGTGCACCGATTGACCCCTCTCACACATCCTTCCGGTTGCCCAGGGCTTTATTCGCTTTGTAGATGAGCATTTGTGTTGAATCTGCTGTTCAGTTTCACAGGGTTTGGAGGATTGTGGGTTTGAAGCTGGGATTAAACTAGCCGATTTGGTGTTTTCGTCAAAATAATTTTGTGACCTGCGGTTAATAGAGGCAGGTCATCACTTCAAGTTAAAAACAAATAATGATGAAATAAAGTCTAATTACAGTGGGTATCAGTGAGTTTCCCAACGAAAGAGTTTTTCAAGGTACGAGTCGTCTCTCGGTTAAAAGTTCAAATTCGGGCTACGAAGCAGCTTCAGACCCCCAACCGCTAGTTGGCGTAGCGAACGCAACAGCGAACACCATAACATCCGCCCAGCATCCCGTGTCTTACTCGATAGCTAGTCAGACATGCGTGTTAGCAAGTGGAGTCGTCTGATCTCCAAGGTAAATGCTGTACATTATACTTAATAAAACCAGTTTATTCCAGTACATCCTATTCTATTGGGGTTTTTTTTAATACAATATTTGTTATTTATACGTTTATTGGCATTTCAATTTACTTCAATGAGGAAAATTGATTTAACATATGAGTAATTTAAGTTACAAGCTTAGTCCCGGAACGAATTAAACCCATAAGTCAGGGAACCCCCGTATTAACATTCATCCACTGATCTGTGCTATTAATGTAAATTCATTCATTCATTCATATTCTATACCCACTTATTCCCTAATTCAGGGTCACAGGGATCTGCTGGAGTCTATCCCAGGAGCGGTACACCCTGGACAGGTCACCAGTCCATCACAGGGCCACACACACACACACACACACACACACTCACTCCTATGGAGTGTACTTTTTTTTACTGTGAGAGGAAACCGGAGAACCCGGGACCTTCTCACTGTGTGGCAACAGTGCTAAACACTACCGCGCTGCCCCTAAATGTAAATTACCTATGATTATTTTAATCTATGTTTATAGTTAAAATTGTGGAATTTGCGTATTTCCCCTTTTAAATAAAGGGGAGGGGCTCACAAACTGCAATGGAAAAGCAGGAATTGAGGCAGTCAGTACCTCTGCCACAATAAAGGGGGCGAGCACAAACACATGGCATGTATAACTTACGACTGTTACTCTTCTTCTCCACAAAGACAGCAAACACTAATATGCAAACTGGTCTACTGTGACTGCTTGCTTACTGTATTTATTTATTTTTCATTTTTCATTTATTTTGCTTTGAAAGCATAAATGGAAGATTCTGGATCAAACATTTTTAATTACTTAAAACTCCAGCTGTAGACAGGAGTGGCTTACATTTACAGCAGATGCCCTTATCCAGAGTGACTTACAATTATTTCATCCATACAACTGAGGGTTAAGGGCCTTGCTCAGGGGCCCAGCAGTCATGGGTTGGTGGAGCTGGGAACCGAGCCCACAATCTTCAGGTTGTTAGTCCAACACCTTATTCATGAGCCACCACTTCCCCGTCTTATAGTTTGTCACTGTGTATTTATGATGTACGGAGCCACTATAAATGAAACGTTCTTTTTTGGCCAAATTTCAGGGTGACAAATCTGTTAATTTAAGGTTTAATACAAATAAAAGTAGATGGAAACACATTTGCTGAATAAATTCTGACATGGCGAATATTAAACCCACATGACTTATCATCTGTTTCCGCTCCATTATGCTTGCCTGGTTTTATTTAGGTTACCGATATCACTGTTAACTATTTAAACAACCCGTTTTTGGTAAAATTTGAAAAGATTCGTTTCACGGGTGACGTATCTCAGTATTAATCCTGTAAAAATAGAGATGCATCAGTTAATTACACAAGTTCGAGACATTGTACTGCAATGTGAATACACACTGAATAAAATGAAATAGGAAGTGGTAGCGCTGTGGTAAAGGTGTTGGACTGATGATTGGAAGAGTCACAGCACTACCAAGTTGCCACTGTTGGGCCCCTAAGCAAGGCCCTTAACCAATAATTGCTCAGTTGTATATAAGAGATAAATGTAAGTCGCTCTGGTTAAGGACGTCTGCTAAATGCTGTAAATGTTAAAAAAAAGACATGAACCTACCACATATGTGTTAAGGTGTAGTTAAGATGGACTGCTAATTGGGGTTCGATTCCCACTGTTGGGCCCCTGAGCAGGGCCCTTAACCTCCAATTGCCCAGTTGTATAAATGAGATAAATGTAAGTTGCTCTGGATAAGGACGTCCGCCAAATGCCGTGAATGTAAACCTGAATCTTCATAGCTAGGGTTAGTCTCTGTTCTGATGTTGGGTCTCCAGATGCGATGTGGTGAGATGAGATGAGGAGGTGTGGTGCTTATGTCTGCAGAGAGGCTGAGGGATGTAAGCTTGTGCAGCGTAGAGCAAAAGCCAGACACTTTCCAGGCAGCTGACAGAAATACGGCAAATTCAGGGTGTGTCATCTGCAGAGGTGGAAAGAGTAATAAAATATTATACTCAAGTAAAATTACTGTTACTTCAGTAAAATTTTACTTAAGTACAAGTAAAGTCACTGGTCTACAAAGAAAAAAAAAAAAAGTAACGGAGTATTTTTATTTTAACAGCAGGGGTGGAGGTGGAGGAATCTAGTATAGTTTAAAAAAGACAAGGGGACATAAATCTTAAACTGGTTGTTTTTAATTTAAAAAAAAACAACTTTATAATTAAAAGTGCAATAAAAATAAATTAAATTAAAATTAAAATATATATATATAAAACATTTAGGGAAGTATGAGTCGATTTAGTTGCTGCTAAACCTCAAATCATCAAACGGGTTCAAGTATTTAAGACATCGATGATAATTATTTACGATAATAAGAGAAATACTTTGTAAATAAAGTAAAATTACGAGAAAAAAGTCGTAGTATTTTTAAAAGTAACGTTTTTTTCCACTTGCATTATGTTTTTATTTATTGTTTTTTTTACTTAGTAACGGATCTGTTTTAAAGATTGTAGTTACGTACAATACTTTAATCAAAAAGTAAAAGTAAAATTACTAATTTTAGAAGCTGCTTATAAAAGTAGAAGTACTTTTAAAAATGCTCAGTTACAGTAACACGAGTAAATGTAATTCATTACTTATTTTATCGTATTGTTCTCTAACGGGTTCTATAAAGTGCAGGATTAAGCTTGTGTGTGTGTGTGTGTGTGTGTGTGTGTGTGTGTGTGTGTGTTATCTCTTTTAGAGACCCGGTGAGGAGGTGGTTGTGGATCAGGGTGGCACAAGCTCAGTTCTCAACATCCACTATGAGAAAGAGGAGCTGGAAAGTAAGTGTAACACACACACACACACACACACACATACAGACACACACACACAGACACACACATTTGTTCTTTCTTTTGGCACACACGCACACATTAAGAGTACAGGGTTTATGTGTATTTGTTGTTTCAGGACACAGAACTCAGGACAGAGATATACACACAGAGTTAGAAAGCATGTACACACATCTATGTACACACACACACACACACACACACAAAGGAGTCAACATCAACACCTAACTTTTATACGTTTCACTGTTTTTATTAATACAGGCGAACAAACATATGTATTAAGAATACGAACACACACACAGACACACACACACACACACACACACACACACACAGATACACATAAAGACACTAACACAGACAAACAAGTCCAAATCACAATCATACGCCTCTCATGACACTTTGGTCTGCACACACACACACTCACCACACACATACAGTGGAACATACACACACACACACACCACACACACACGCTTGCAGTGCCACACACACACACACACACACGCTCACACACACTCACTGAGTGGATGTCTGTGTGTGTTTTTTTTTTGTGTGTGTGGTGTGTGTGTGTGTCAGGTCACAGGACTCTGTTTGTTGGAGTGAGGATGCCTATGGGCCGTCAGTCTCACCGTCATCACAGAGCTCACGGCTCCAAACACCGCAGGAGAGAAAGGTCAAGAACTGGAAGCCTGGCAGCTGATAGTGACCTTACAGACAGCACTGACATCTCACACGGTATAAACACACACACTCACACTCACACACACACACACACACACACACACACACACACACACACACACACACACACACACACACACACACGCACACAAACTTGGATGAAATCAGCCCTCTTCCATATGCATGAGCTCCCAGAGAGCTCTGATTGGCTGGTGTCACTGTAATTGACAGGGATATTCTGAACTGACTTCGCACCATGTTGCCCTCTGGTGGTTTGGAGAGGTCCCAAATATCCGTAAGAACAAGACCGCAGCAAATTTAACATGAAAAGAAATAAAAGCTTAACAATAAAACATGGAAACACAGGAATTTATATAAGACTGAAACTAGACAACAGTGAAGAGACTGGGTCATGTGACTGACTGGGGCTGATGGGGAATATAAGTGTATCATTTATTGGCTTGAAGCATGATAGTGTGTGATTTTTGACTCTATATCTGTCTTTTTCTCTCTCTCTCTCTCTCTCTCTCTCTCTGTCTGCTGGCCACAGACACGCCATCGCAGAGAGTACAGTTTATTCTGGGCACCGAGGAGGATGAGGAACATGTGGCTCACGAGCTGTTCACTGAGCTGGACGAGATCTGCGTTAAAGACGGTAAAGATGCTGAATGGAAGGAGACAGCCAGGTGAGGAGGAAGTCGGAAATGAGAACTAAAATGATCTCCCTGTAGAAATAGTCTAGCTTTAAGAGTCAACCTTTATTCACTGCGTAAGTCTGAAATGTGTGATTTTGATTGGTCAGTAACGACAGCAACTGCAGATCTAAAGAAGAAAAAATCTGTAACTTCAGGCTTTCTGAATGTTTTTTTCCAGAGAGACGAGTTTACATGTTGTGTGTTGTTGGTATATCTTTTGTTTCTTTGTTTCTTCTCTTTTTTTAAAGTACGTGTGTGTGTGTGTGTGTGTTTCAGGTGGCTAAAGTTTGAGGAGGATGTGGAGGATGGGGGTGAGAGGTGGAGTAAACCTTACGTGGCCACTCTGTCGCTGCACAGCCTGTTCGAGCTGCGCAGCTGCATTATCAACGGTACCGTCCTGCTGGACATGAGAGCCAGCTGCATTGAGGAGATCGCAGGTCAGTCCTCAAACTGAGGGTCACAGATCTTAGGTCATACTACACACACAGATCATACTTACCTACTATATAGTGGGCAAAAAACAGTATGTGAGGTGTGTAATATGAGAAGATATCAAGAAGTTTCAAGACACGCCAACAGATGGCAGCATAAGGCTGCACACCAGGCTGGGTTCCCTGTGAGTGTGTGTGCAGTCTGCAGCTTTGTGCTGCCATCTGTTGGAGCATCTTGAAACTTTTTGATACATACATACAACAGTATTTATCACCTTCATCCGAAATACATATACGATGGTACACTTTAGTATCCCATGAGCCCATGGGAGAGACGATTCAACATATTTCAAAATGGCGGATGCAGCATTTTTCAAAAGCTTAAAGTAGCTTTACATACTTCAGGAAAAAATGTTTTGTGGTTGAATTTCAGTCATTAATCACCATCCAAAATTTTCCACGCTGCTATGATGTTGTATGGCACGTGACAATGTCAATTTTCATTTGTACCACCCATAATCATATAGAACACAAACAGGTCACCAGTGCATTACAGGGCCACACACACACACACACACACTCACTCCTATGGGCAATTTAGAATCACCAATCAATCTAACATACATGTTTTTGGACTGTGGGAGGAAACCGGAGAACCCGGAGTAAACCCACACAAACACAGGGAGAACATACAAACTCCACACAGAAAGACCTTTAATCACTAAGCTAATCACTAAGCCACTGTGCTGTCTGACTTTGGACACAGCCATGGACAGTTTCCATTTCCATACTTTATGTTTGACAATTCAAGTGTCCTTTATTTCTATAGCTTTTTAAACAATAGAGATTGTGTCAAAGCATCTTTACATAATCGATACAGTGACCACTCACTAAAATATTTACATCATTAGGTAGACTTCCTTATCCAGAGTGACTTACATTTATCTCTTTTAAACAACTAAGGGTTAAGGGCCTTGCTCAGTGGCCCACAGAGGTGGCTTGGTAGTGCTGGGACTCAAACCCTGGTCTTTCTGGTATTAGTCCAGCACATTAAGCACTACACCGTCACCCTGTTCAATGTAATTAATATCTGTAAATTAAGAGTTGCCAACTAAGCAAGCGAGAGGCCAAAGTGGCAAGAAACCAAAACTCCATCAGTGACAAAATGGAGAAAAAAACCTTGGGAGAAACCAGGTTCAGTCAGCAGACGGTGTTGATAGACTGTACAAATGAACGTCTGTAAGGATTACTAACTGAGACCTTATTCAAATAATCGGTTGTGATGGTACGGTGCAAAAATCACTCATTTAATTAACCTTTTTTTTGCACTCGTTCATTTCTATTTAAAAAATTCATCTTTATAATGTTGGATGTTTGGAACAAAATACCAAAAATCGTGTTCAGTTCAAATTTTCAACCCATTTTTTCCCACAATAAATTACACACACTCTCCATCTTTAAATTTCCCAGAACTTAAAGTTGTTCTACGGAAGGCTGGAGAGTGTCTCACTTTACACATACACATACACACACACACACACACTCACACACGCACACACCACCACATTATCTCACTCTACACTCTCCAGCTTCAAGGTTCTCAGATGTGTGGAGTGTGAAACAAGAGTGTGTGAGGGAAAGGGGGGGGGTGATGCAGGGGAGGGGCTTCGTGTGGAGACAGAACGTTCTCTAACTCACTTCACACACTGATTTTTCACTGTCAAACACACACACACACACACCCGCCCACACATGTGAGTGATAGATGCACACAGGAAGTGACACATGTAAGACTCAATCTTCTAAAAATAGAAAAAGCTGGAATTAAAAAAAGGAAAAGTAAGAAAAAAGGCAGAGGAAAGAATAAGTGAGTCCTTTAAATGTTGTAGTTTAACAATAATCAATGAAATAAAAATAATTTTACAGGTTATGTGTGTCCCAATTTCAGTCACTGCTGCTAATTAGCAGGCAGTAATAAGAATAATTACTGATGTGTGTGTGTGTGTGAAGACATGGTGCTGGACCATCAGGAGGCAGCTCATGAGTTGGACGACAGTGTGAGGGTAAAGGTTCGAGAAGCTCTGCTGAAAAGACATCACCACCAGAGCGATAAGAAAAGGTCCAATCTCCTGCCTATGGTCAAATCACTGACTGACTCCGGCAGGAAGCAGAGCGAACCCCACGGCCTGGACAAGACCGGTAGGAACTACACACACGTCTAAACGTTCACACACACACACACACACACAAGCTGGTGGTCACGCAAAATAAAAATAATCCCTTTCTCTCTCGCTCCCTCTGGCAGGACACGTCACATCTTCTCAGCCTCCTCCTGAGGGACCAGAAAACGGACAAGTGGACCTCAGTAAGGTACCAGAAAATGACATGATGGTGTGTGTGTTATTCTGCAGAGCTTTTATTAGATGCTTGTTAGGTCAGTTCAGGGAAGCGGTAGCTCAGTGGTTAAGGTGTTTGACTGCTGATTGGAGAATTGTGGCTTCAGTTCCCAGGACCACCAGCTGCCACTGCTGGACCATTGAGCAAGACCCTTAATTGCTGTGTTGAATTAAAAAATAAGAAAACTCTGGATAAGGCCGTCACCCAAGTGCCAGAACTGTAAATGGGAAACGGGGCAGTGGTAGCCCAGTGATTGAGGTGTTGGAAGGTTGTGGGTTTGATTCCCAGCACCACCAAGCTACCATCGCTGGGCCCCTGAGCAATTACTACTAAATGTAAGTCGCTCTGGATAAAGACATCTGCTAAATAGACATTATTCAGAGTCCTGTCTGATCTTCTCAGGTGGACACACACTTTATGAAGAAAATACCAACCGGAGCTGAAGCTTCTAACGTGCTGGTGGGGGAGCTTGACTTTCTGGAGAGACCTATTGTAGCGTTCGTCCGACTTTCACCTGCAGTTCTACTGACAGGACTCACTGAAGTACCTATACCAACCAGGTAGATGTGTGTGTGTGTGTGTGTGTGTATGTTTCAGAGTATAATGGATGACCGTTTTTTTCACTCGATGGATCGTTTGCTCTACAGGTTCATGTTTATTCTGCTCGGTCCAGATGGAAAAGCTCAGCAGTATCATGAGATTGGACGATCCATGGCTACTATCATGACCGATGAGGTGAAAAGCCATACAAGTCAGGAAGTGATGACATCATCTTTAGTACAGTATGTTTACTAGCTCTGTTCTTCTTGTGGTCAGATTTTTCATGATGTAGCATACAAGGCTAAAAACCGGAGTGACCTGCTGGCTGGGATCGATGAGTTTTTGGATCAGGTGACTGTTTTGCCGCCGGGCGAGTGGGACCCTTCTATCCGCATTGAACCTCCAAAAAGTGTTCCGTCACAGGTATAAACATAGACACACACACACACAATCATATACAGAGTGATGCTAAATTGTATGTGGTGTTTGTGATCGGTGTAGGAGAAAAGGAAGATGCCTGGCGTACCCAACGGAACGACTGTTTCTGCGGAGGTGGAGTCAAACGGGGAACACCACGGACCAGAACTACAGAGAACTGGAAGGTGTGTGTGTGTGAGTGTGTGTGTATTATTTACATAATAGTAGACTTTAGTTTCGTTGTGTGATTGAAACCTTTAGGAAAAGTGGATTCTGTCTTTCCCAGAGGTTCACACTGAATCCTGACGTTTCACTCTGTACATTTCTAAACTCCGCCTCTTCTCATTTGCATATCTTTTGCAACAACCGTGATAGGATTAATTCAGCATGCTTTAAATTGCAGCTCGTATCAAGCTATCACTTAAGTCAGTTAGAAAACCTGAGAAGGTATTAATGTCTTTCACAGATTTAACATCTTTTACTCTTTTTTTAGTCGATCAGCCATTGGTTCATCGATTTCTACCTTCCTTTTAGTGTGACTCTTACCCCTCTCACACTTCCACATCACACACTTCCATTCTGATTGGGTGTCTGTTGCTAAGCAACCAGTCATAACAGTTCAATGGGAATTTTAATTACTTAGAGTTACATTTATCTCTATTAAGGGATTAAGGATTAAGGGTTTTGCTCAGTGGTCCAGCAGTGGCATGTTGGTAGTGGTGGGAATCGAACCCCTGATCTTCCAGTTAGCAGTCTAACACCTTAACCATTGAGCTCACACTTCCACACTTGCCCAGAACTCTCAAAAAAGTTATACATTTTCTATAGGATGTACATTATATGTGTGTTCTTCTTTTCATCTGTCTCTGCAGGTTGTTTGGTGGTTTGATCCTGGACGTGAAACGAAAAGCGCCCTTTTACCTGAGTGATTTTAAAGACGGTTTGAGTCTGCAGTGTGTGGCATCATTTCTCTTTCTCTACTGTGCCTGCATGTCACCTGTTATTACCTTCGGAGGGCTTCTAGGGGAGGCGACAGAGGGACGCATCGTAAGAAAACACTCCCCACACAGACACACACACACATACAAGTAATTAAATTGTAGATACCTCTGTCAGCTCGATTGATCTCTTGTTCTTGTTTTTTCTCTGGTAGAGTGCGATTGAGTCTTTGTTAGGAGCCTCGATGACGGGCGTGGCCTACTCTCTGTTCGCCGGTCAGCCGCTCACTATTCTCGGCAGTACAGGACCCGTACTGGTGTTCGAGAAAATCCTTTTTAAGTTCTGCAAGTCAGTACGACTGAATTTTAATGAAAATAATTAGACAATAATTAGATTTCTTGATTAAAAACTGTGCTGTTTCTGAAGAAAACTTTATAACTTCATCTTTACCTATTTTTACTGAGGGTGCCAAGAATTTTGTAGCAGTTTATATTTCTCTTTATTTGAAAGAATATTGATCATAATAAAATACAAAGTTAAATGATGAAATTACAGTAGATAGATAAAAAGTAAATATTTTAATTCTGGGTGAATAAAAAGATGGATGTATAAATGGATAGATGGATTAAATGGATGGAGGGATGAATGGGTGGATAGATAGATAGATAGATAGATAGATAGATAGATAGATAGATAGATAGATAGATAGATAGATAGATAGATAGATAGATAGATAGATAGATAGATAGATAGATAGATGGGTAGACGGGTGGATTGATAGATGGATGGGTGAATGAGTGGATAGATGACTGAATGAATACATTGATGGATTGACAGATGGTGATAAATGTTGTTTGGATATATTTATTAGCCAGGAAGAAGAAACTTTATTTAAGTTTTAACAGCTGTACCATTAGTTTAATCTCTGATGACTTTGCTTATGACTTTCTGCTCTCTGTAGAGACTATGACCTGTCCTATCTTTCTCTGCGCACCTGTATCGGCCTGTGGACGGCCTTCCTGTGTTTCATCCTAGTTGCGACGGATGCTAGCTCTCTGGTCTGCTACATCACACGCTTTACAGAGGAAGCCTTCGCTGCCCTCATCTGCCTCATCTTTATCTACGAGGCCTTAGAAAAGCTCATACATCTGGGAGAACTCTATCCTGTCAACTCACACAGTGACCTGGATAAGCTCACACTGGCCTAGTAAGAGCACACACATACACACAAACACACACAGAATACAAATTACTGTATCACTGCATGGAACTGGGGGATAGACGTCCAACAGACAGCTAACAGAGCTGCTATATACAAAAAACTATGGACATTGGCTAAATCAGCTATATGTTAGCTAGCTAAAGTTTTATCTTGAGGTGTCAATCGTGCAGTAGTCATGCGCTACCACTAAATACTAATTTTTCAGTTGCCAAGCAACTGCCAAAAAATGCAAGCAAATAAAGTAGTTGATTTCGTTTAAGTGGAGAAAGTAAAAATGTGACAAACCCTTCGGAAAGTTCACTTAGATGTATATCAGAAAAAAGACCCACAAATAATAACACAACATTTTTACGTTCATACATGACAGTTTGGTAAAGCTGAACCGGTTGTGGAAGTAAAACACTGTGTTACTCTGAGCTAATATAAAAGTTTTGACCTGTAAAGTTGTAAGATTCACCTTTTCACATAGAATATGATTTAATGTAGAAACAGTTTTGAATAGAATAGAATAGAATAGAATAGAATAGAATAGAATAGAATAGAATAGAATAGAACGTCTCATTCAAAATAACATTCGGATGTAGCTAATTTCAAGTAAGCTATTTCAACCAACTAACAAAACATTTTCACAATTTTTTACAGTATTCATACAAACATTTTGAAATAGAATAACATAGTAAAAAAAATCTTAATTATCATTAAAAAATCATGTAGAAATGTTTTTAAATCGAATATAAAAAAAAAAAACACTGAAAAATTACCATAAATGTTTTTTTTGTATGAACATTTAGAAATACAACAGAAAAGAATTAAAATTAATAACTGTAAAAAAAATTTAATGTACACATATTGTGATATATATTTTATAAATAGAATAGAATAGAATAGAAGAAAATAGAATAAATAGAATAAAATTGCATAATTATCATAACCAATTTTATACAGAAAAAATTTGACAGAATAGGATAGCAATTTCAACCAACTAATAAAACTAATTTTTGCATAGGAACTTATTTCACATAGAAACATTTAGACATAGAATAGAAAAAAATAGAATAAAATTAAATAGCTAATTTCACATTTAAAAAAAATCTAATTTTAACGCAACCAATGTGACTTTCACAAATAATTATTTTGATGTAACTAACAACAAATTTTGATATAAAAAAATCAGCTTGGTGATGTAACCAAATTCACAGGGAACTGTTTTTAATTTAACTGATATAAATGTTCCTTTGTCAGGGATACAAAACATTGACAGTGTATTTATATTAGACGACTGAACGAGTATGATGAATGTGTTACACACTGCAGTGTTGATTTATTTCTTTGTGTTGTGTTTCTCAGCTGTAAATGTGCAGTTCCTGATAACCCCAGTAATAAAACTCTGATGATGTGGAGCGAGAGGAACATCACAGAGTCCGAAGTGCCGTGGAGCAACCTCACTGTGAAGGTCAAGCCACACACACACACACACACACACAAACCATACATTAACGTGACTTTTACGTCACATATATCTTTTTAAATCAGTGATAATTTATTAACGTTTTATTTGATGAAAAGTTGTTGTTAGTCGTGTCTTAACAGATAAACAAAGTACAGCTGTAGGAAAGAACCAGAAAGAGTGTGTAAAATAATGAAATCATCCACATGACTGGGTGCAATTTTACACCGAAAAGTTGAAACTTACACTCCAATGAATCAAAAAAAATAAAAATACAACAAACGATTGACATAGCATTCATTTATTCACGATGTTTATATTGTGATATTTATTCAAATCACATTACTGCTAAATACTGAATTTTGATTGGTCAGATTAATTAATCTTCTGGATCGAATTGGACAGCTGTAAATCACAGGGAAAGAATACTATTTTTATTTGCAATGTTTATCAGTAGCATAACAAATTTTACTTTTATTAACTTCAAGAAGAAAAATAATAAGTAACAGAATGACTAGAATGACTGCTGCTATACCTGTGCTGTGATGATGAGAAACCAACGAATTTTATTAATTGATAGTAAAATCGCTGTAGAGTAAAACACTCTGGGTTGTGATTATTATATAGTAAAATAATCCACAGGATACTGATTGTGTTGTTTCCATTAGTAGTGGTAGCTCAGTAGTTGAGATGTTACACTGTTGATTGGAAGATTGTGGGTTCAATTCCTGGCCCCATTGAGCATAATAATGTAACACATTTGACCACAGTGCTGTACAATAAACTCAATGGATAATAATTATTATTAAAAAATAAATACCCATACAAAAACATTAATACACATCATACAATACTAACCGGGACAGGTAACTTCAACAACAAAACCTCAGCACTCATCCCTAATTAAAAGATAATAAAAAAATGCTGGGCCCCTGAGTAAGGCCCTTAAATGCTCAGTAAAAATAAAAGAGGATCAATTTAAGATGCACCGGATGAAAGTTCTCAATTCTTTTTCTTTTTGCATTGTGTGTGTGTGTGTGTGTGTGTGTGTAGGAGTGCTTGAATCTGCATGGCCAGTTTGTCGGGACAGCTTGTGGTCATCACGGCCCCTACACCCCCGACGTGCTCTTCTGGTCAGCTATCTTGTTTTTCTCCACTTTTTTCCTGTCCACTTTTTTCAAGCAGTTCAAGACCAGCAGATATTTTCCAACCCGGGTAAAACCTCCTTCTGTGTGACCTCGAATTTATCACACACTGATACACACACACATTTTGAGTGTTTGGGTTTCTTTTTCACAGGTGCGATCTATGATCAGTGATTTTGCCGTCTTCCTGACTATCGTCCTCATGGTGCTGATTGACTTTGTTGTTGGAGTTCCATCACAGAAACTACAAGTACCAAGCAAATTTAAGGTAAACATTACAAAAAAAATTACCTGCCCAAACAGATAACAGTGTAGTTTTAGATCAGTGTCTACCAAAAAATAAACAATGACTTGAACAATTATAGGAAAAATCACATCACCCTATAGGGCACAATGTTTTAAATGGGTGGTGCCTAGTGGGCGTTAGAACACATTCATTTACAGCATTTGGTTGACGTCCTTATCCAGAGCGACTTATATTTATCTCATTTATACAACTGGGGTTAAGGGCCCTGCTCAGACGCCCAGCAGTGGTAACTTGGTGGTGCTGGGAATCAAACCTAAGGTTAACACCTTAACCACTGTGCTACCACTTCCCTAAATATTTGTAAATAGGGAAGTTTTCAATTCAATTAATGTTTATTTTAATTGCGTTCCCACTGATCTTGTGTTAGCCTACACGGGACGACCGCGGCTGGCTGATTAACCCTATTGGTCGGAACCCGTGGTGGACGGTTCTGGCAGCGTCAATACCCTCCATGCTTTGCACCATCCTCATCTTTATGGACCAACAAATCACAGCCGTCATCATCAACCGCAAAGAACACAAACTTAAGGTGGGACAATTTATGAGTTTATTTACTGTATTTAGTGTACTTCAAGTTGGGGAAATAAGGAACCTCATTTATTATGGGGTTAAAAACAACTAAACGAGAACTAAAAGGCGAAAATGCACCTCGTTTTCTAAGAAAGACACCTACTAACTCTTTGTTCCTCTAATTAATTGGTTAAATAGTACAGCAGAAGGAAAACATGTGTTTCCTTGGTGGTTTAAACAGTTTTGACAGTAAAGCTGTTCTGTTGTTAGCCAGAAAACTGGTGTTCCCTTATCGCTGCCACTGCTAGACCCTTTACCCACCATAGGCTGTAGAGCAGGAAGGTCCGAACGTATTCAAATTGGGGGCCAGATTCAATGTTGTAAACACCTTGGGGTCCAACCCTTCTCATTCATTCACTGTGTGCGTGTGTGTGTGTGTGTGTCTATATATATATATATATAGTAATGTATGCTCTGTACTGCTTATCACAGAAACATCTGTAATTTGGCCTATATTTTATTATGTTCATATGTTTGTCCTCAAAAGTATGTGGACGCGCCCCTTTTTTGCTATGTTCCAAAGCGAGACTTGCAAAGAAAAGAAAAAAGTGCAATAATAAACTGCTCCTCCATTTTAATGCTAATGTTTTAAGCAATTGTTCAAAATTTTACAGTTATTTATTCTTTTTTTATTACATTTTATGACCATTTCGGTAATGACAAGTCGTTGCGCTGGAAAAATGCTTTAACGAGAGGAGCTCTGTTTGCTGATGCTTGGGCCAACTTTTCTTAAAAAAAAAATCAAACTAGTCTTTGTCCTTGCTGAAAAAAAGTCTTTTCCTCTCATTGTCCAGACGGGGCTCCCGGATCATTTGGTGAAATTCCCTGTGGTTTTTATCTTTTCTCTGTTTTCACTTTTTTTCTTTTCTCTATAAATCAATCTTAAAGCAGAGTCACAGCAATGGGTGTTTGGTGGTGGATCCATTGTTGAAATGTCCTCGTTGTAATGTAGACGTAGCTGATGTATGTTTACTAACAACAGATGTGACACACCTGGCATTTTTAACACATTTGTAGGCTAGAAATGTGAACAGGCCCTTGCATGACCCGCGGTGCGCTTGCAGCATTCTGAACAGTTACGATGTTTTTTATCAAGCTGAGGCACAAACACGTCTAAAAAAAGTGACTGCATCGCTTCCTGTTTGCGTGCATTTAAAATTCATCTATGTCCCATATTTGGAACTTGGGCCAAAATTTGGACACCTATGCTCTATGCCTGACTCTGCGGGTTGACCCCACTTATCTGACCTGGGATATGTGTGCAGACCAGTTTCGTATATCTGACAAATAAGTACTCACCTATGTGATATATTTGTTTATGTGTACGTTTATCCAACTCTGTAGAAGGGCTGTGGCTACCACTTGGACCTGCTGATGGTGGGGGTGATGCTGGCCGTGTGTTCAGTGATGGGCTTACCATGGTTTGTAGCAGCGACCGTGCTTTCAATCTCCCATGTCAACAGTCTGAAACTGGAGTCAGAAAGCTCCGCCCCCGGAGAGCAGCCGAGGTTCCTGGGTATCAGAGAGCAGAGACTCACCGGCCTGGTCATTTTCCTGCTCATGGGCTGCTCTGTGTTTATGACTGGTGCTTTACAGGTACATCATCAGCACCTCTTTGGACGTAGATCCTTTCTCAGCATGACTAAGCTTCATTTTTATCAGGAAGACTAAATGACAACATTGTAGAAGCCATAATTAAAACACAGCTCAATAAAATGTATGGATGAGATAAAGAGGCAGTAAATAAACAGCTGGATATAAGAGTGCAGTGGGAGTCTGTGAGGTTAACATAGACGCGTACTTTACACTTCTGAGAGAATCGCAGGTGTTGCTGGTCACATCAGCCCAGTTTTTTTTTATGAAACATTGCACTCTGATTACATGTAGTTTAAAAGTCCAATCTGAATAAAAATGCTCCATGTAACCACCGCAACAGGAATAAAGTGGTGGCTCATGGTTAAGTTGTTAGACTACCACCCTAAAGATTGTGGGCTTGATTCCCAGCGCCAACAAGTCACCACCGCAGGGCCCCTGAGCAAGACCCTTAACCTTCAGTTGTATAAATAATTACAATTTTAATCAGGTTGAAAGAGGTGAGAGAAACCGTGTCACAACCTGATCAATCTTTACTTTGACTGTACGTCCTACCGCGCAAGTCTGATCTTGATGTTTTGTAAGTTTCCATAGCACAATTTTCACCAGTCCCTATTAGGACTTTCAGGACTTTCTCGCTCTTGGACACTCACTTTTTGCACTCCATCTGTTCACAAAGATTTCATCAACAGTGCGAACTCACACACTCACATGCTAAAGAGCAACATGATGCCTGTAACTAGCACGATTAAGCGACGCAGCTCATGACTGAAAACACAGGAAATAATAAAGTTCACGAAGTGACAGATGAGCTGTGCACGTCTCAAAATTATTCCGACTGAAAGTCTGGAATAAATCACATGTAACACTCGAACAGAAAATATCAATCGGAATGATTTCAGTCAGAAAAACAAAAAATGTGTGCATGTAAACGAGGCTAATGATAATCACATGCCGTGATATTTTAGGTAACTTTGGAAGCAGTTCCTTTAGGGTTCCTCTATACAGACAACTTACATTCACATTTCCAGCATTGAGCAGACGTCCTTATCCAGTGACTTAACTTTTTATCTCATTCATAGATTAAGGGCCTTGCTCAGGGGCCCTAAAGTGGTAACTTGGTGGTGCTGGGAATTAAACCCCTGCGCTACCACCTTCCCACTTACAACCTAAAATGTCTTGGAGTTACGATACGACTGCATGACAAATATTTTTTGAAGCAAAATCTATCATTATTTGGGCAATAATACAATAATGCAAAGACTGCTGGTTATTTGGCAAAAACAGAGACAGATTTACACAGACTAGGAGCCCCTGATGTGATCCGTTCTAGAAGTTTCTGTACATAAATCACATGTTTAAGGTGAAGAACGTGTCTCATTTTGTTTCCACAGTTTATCCCCATGCCGGTGCTGTATGGAGTGTTTCTCTATATGGGAGCCTCCTCTCTTAAAGGCATTCAGGTACATAAGATCCATTTCACACTCCACATTAACCTCTCTCTATTACACACACACACACACACACACACACACACACACGCTTCACTTTAGCAGTGTTAATGTATTGGATATTTCCTTTTTTTCCACTCTTTTTCTTTCTCTCTCGCTCTTTCTCTCTTTTTTTCACTTTTTCTCTTTTCTTTTATCTTTTTTTTTTCTCTCTCTCTCTCTCTCTCTCTCTCTCTCTCGCGCGCTCTCTCTCTCTCCTTTATCTTTCTTTATATTATCTCTTTCTTTTTTCTCTATTTCTCTTCTTCATCTCTCTCTTTTTCTCTTATCTTTCTTTTCTCTCTCTCTCTCATCTATCTCTCTCTCTCCTTTTCTTTCAGTTCTTCGACCGTTTGAAGTTGTTCGGCATGCCTGCGAAACATCAGCCGGATTTTATCTACCTCCGGCATGTTCCTCTAAGAAAAGTTCACCTGTTCACCCTCACACAGCTCACCTGTCTGGTACTTTTGTGGGTGATTAAGACCTCCCCCGCGGCCATCGTATTCCCCATGATGGTACGGTCCATGGATTTTACAGTGAACCTACTTACACTGAGATTTAGGATTCAAGATTTAAGAGTTCCTTGTTATGTACAGGACCTTTCAGCAGCAGAAAGAAAGAAAGACAGACAGACAGAAAGACAGACGAGAAAGATGGAAGGAAGGAAGGAAAAAAGAAAGAAAGAAAAAAATAGAAAAGGAAAGAAAGGAATAAAGGAAGGAAGGAAGGAGGAAAGAAAGAAAGAAAGAAAGAAAGAAAGAAAGAAAGAAAGAAAGGAAGGAAGGAGGAAAGAAAGAAAGAAAGAAAGACAGACAGAAAGGCGACAAGGCGAGAAGGATGGAAAAAAGAAAGAAAAAAAAGGAATAAAGAAAGGAAGGAAGGAAGGGAAGAGGAAAAAAAGAAAGAAAGAAAGAAAGAAAAGAAAGAAAGAAAAGAAAAAGTAATGCGGAATATGTAAAATGATTATTAGTGCAAATACACACAGATTAATATGCTCCTCCTGTCACTCGCTTTAAATTGCCCCTATTGTCTGTTGTATGAGACATTTATTGTCTAAAACAACTGACATTTCAATAAGCTCTTCGCTGATTGGCTTGCGTGACAATATATAATGCGAATCTTCGAGTTCTTTAAGGCGGACGTGTCGCACTTTGCGCATCATTTGCAGCGCCAGTTGGCAGATAATCTACTTGCGAGAATAATAAACTTTGTGTTTGGTGTGAACACAGCATAAGAGTGTCCAGAGATTCGTGTCCTGTTAATATTTCTAGCCAACTTTTTACTTTTTACCATTTTAATGATAAAGAATTGTTGCGAGGATCCAGGCGCAAGGGGGAACCCTAACCCTTTTCCGAGTGACAGTGGAGTGTGTGTGATTATAATTAATGCAGAATAATGAAATATTAAAAGACCAAAGTTAATACATTTATAATACATAATATATACAAAGTGCCAAACTCACATAAAGTCTCATTATTTTATATTACAAATGATGATAAATAAATCTATAAAAAATAGTCGCCAAATTCTATAATTAATTTTTTATTTCTCACATTTAGATGATTGATTTGTAAATGGAGGTACATTCAATGCAGTAAATTTACCACATCACCACTGTATATGAACTATATGATTTAAAATAAACTTGCCTTGCTTTGCCTTGATTATGTCCGCCCGTCCGTCTGTCTGTCTGTCCTCTGGCCACCAGGTTCTGGCGCTGGTCTTCATCCGTAAACTGCTGGATTTCTGCTTCAGTAAGCGGGAGCTGAGTTATCTCGATGACCTCATGCCGGAGAGTAAAAAGAAGAAACTCGATGATGCGTCTAAAAAGGCAGAGGAGGTAATGCAGACATTGACCTCCATCATCTGACAATTTAATATCCAAACTGTTATTCTATGCTATTAATATGGAGATGTGTGTGTGTGTGTGTGTGTGTGTAGCAGGAGTCACAGGAGATGCTGGTGGACGACTCGGACAGAGCAGAAGATAAAAACACAGTGCGGATTCCGATGGAGAGCAGCAAGCTACTACAACCTGCTAAAATACCAGACCCTAGGTAACACACACACACACACACACACACACTGTACACACAAGTACACACTGGGTGTGTTTTAATCAGCTCCTAGGCACAGCTCCGTATATCATATGCACTAATAATAACCCTGGTTAACTTCACACTGATGAAACACTGACGTTTTATAACTGAAGCATTTTTAGCTAATTATATTATATAAAACAACATTAAACACCTAAAAGTTGTTAAACTCAGATTAAATGTAAAAATGGTTAATGGGACAGCAATGCTAACACTTATAACTGTAGGTGAGCAGAGAGTTTGTTTCTGTCTGCTATTTTTCGAGCTTAAAGGGACAGTTCACCCAAAAATGAAAACTCAGTCATTAATTCCTCACGCTAAACCTGTAAATCTTTCTTTTATCTTTAGGACACATTTTAAAATATTTTTATTAAGATTCGCATCCTCCCATTAGACAGCAAGGTAATTACCAGCTTCAAGAGCCAGAAAAGTACCAAGAAAATTAATAAAGTAATTCATGTGGCATCGCTGATTCAACTGTAATATAAATAAAGCTACAAACGTTTTTTTGGGGGTTTTTTTGCGTAAAGAAAATCCAAATCAGTGGTGGAAGCTGAAAACTTGAACTTCTCTCTCTCTCTCTCTCTCTCTCTCTCTCTCTCTCTTTTCTTTTGCAGGACGGACCCCTCTGACATCAACATATCAGATGAAATGTCTAAAACGACAGTCTGGAAGTCTCTTAACTCCAATCACAAAGACGTACACCGTGCAGCAGGGGTAAAAAAGGTCATTATTAAAACAACCACTGGTAACTGTGGCTAAGCTGACGTGTTAGCTAACATGGCACATAAATTCTATGACTGAAAACTATGATCGCTTTCTATTGGATAGTTTTGAGCCTCATTTTAATTTTCTTAGCTAATGTTTAACTTCTAGTACTACAGGAAGTGATCACTGTATAGCCTTAAGCATTAATCTTATAGGAAGTGGTAGCACAAATGGATTGTGCTGGATTGTTCCTCTGAGGATCGGAGTTCAAGCCCCAGCACTGCAACACTACCATTACTGGGCCCTTAATCAAGGCCCTTAACTCTCCCTGCTTCAGGATGCCATATCATAGCTGACCCTGTGCTACTAGAATAGATGTGCAGTATGCAAATGTGACAAATAAAGTCAGTATTTGTATTAGTTTCTTTAAAATGCACTTCAATCCTAAAAAGTGTTCCAGAAGACTAGATCATCTCTTTACAGGTTAGATCTCAGCCTAGTCCAGTGGCGTAACCCGGTAATGACAAGTCCCAGTACAGGTTATGACGACCGGCCCACCGGGCTGCACAGTTCGGTCCAGAAGAAAATCCATATAAGCAAATGTGTGCCTAATCCACTTAATGTAGACCAACATAAACCAGCAAATAAGTGAAGAAAAAGAAGAAACATCATCATTCTGTAAGAAAATTAATCAGTCTGGGGTGGTAGAAGGCGGTAGTGCAGTGGTTAAGCTGTTGGAATGTTGGACCTCTGAGTAGGGCCCTTAACCCACAATTGCTCAGTTGTATAGAGGAGATAAATAATTGTAGGTCACTCTGGATAAGGACGTCTGATAAATGGCGTAAATGTATTAGATCCTTTCTCGCTGGAATGTGTTATGGCGAGTGCTGGTTGCCGCTGTTATCAGTTCTCTCTCGGCGCAGTTTTTATACAACTGATCGGAAACTTTATTCTGGTGAAAGCACAAAACTAAGACACACAAACGTTTCCTTGTTCTTGATATACAATCACTAAAGAACATCTTTGGTTTTAATGAGAGAAATATGATGGTGGATTTGAACCTCAGAACCTCTCAACTTTTGCCAAACAAATGTGTGTATTTATTCACTGCACTAATTATATTGTATTATTTATATATATGTTTATATTAATGTTGTCACTTTGTTGCCAGCGGCCCGCTTGCAATGTGGGCGGGGCTTACACACGCAGCGAGAAACCAACCACCATGACACAGCCTCAAAATGGCTGCACTGTCTGTAGTTACGCCACTGGTCTAGTAGCAGTACTAAAGTTATTTTGTCTATAGATGTTTCCTATTATAAACTGAATAGTGGCTGATGTTCTGTAGACCACTAGAACACTTAGAACCACTAGAACATTAACATTAGTGACTAGAATCAGGATTTATACCTTAACTGCACTACAGTTGAATTACATTACTCCATTAAGTAAACTTTTTCGTTAGCTTGTTAGCAGAACTGTTTTCCCTCTGTAATAACTTTCTTTTTATATTTGTGTGATTTTCTGTTTTCAGGATAGTCAGTGAAGAATCCCACACGACCTGCGAATTCATCAACATCTTCTTTCTCTCTCTCTCTCTCTCTCTCCCTCTCTCACACACACACACACACACAAACACAATATACACACACCATACCATTAATCCCTCTTATAGCCATGAGATGTGAGTGTATACAGTATACTGATGTGTGTGTGTGTTTGGTGTGTGTATACTGGATTACACTTTTTCATCTGTTTTATTTTATCACTTTAACGTTGTCTAGATCTTTCCAGTATTTTTTTCCTAGTCCACGTTTTAACCGTCTGTCCTTCCTGCTGTATGTGTGTGTTGTAGTGCCCTGATGAAATGATGAATAACCTCAATAATAAGTAATAATAAGAGTCTGGGAAAAAATGTAAGAAGTCAAGCAAGTGAGTGAAGAGTTTCGTTTTTTTTAAGTTAGAAAGTAATCTTAATTTTGCAAACAGGTTTTAGGGTCTAAATTACAAAAAGTATAAGGAAAATTTCAGTGTTTTTTTTTCTGCCCAGATTTATTTGGGGTTTTATTGTGACCCCGATCATAATATGAATGAATGAATAAATAAATAAACGAGCTCTCTAGATTGTGACAGTTGACCCTAAACACAGGTTTGGACTGTGGGGAAGTGGTGGCTCATGGTTAAGGTGTTGGACTCCCAACCCAAAGATTGTAGGTTAAATTCCCAGCTCTATCAAGGCACCACCTCTGGGTCCCTGAGCAAGGCCCTTAACCACCAATTGCTCAGTTGTATAAATTAGATATATGTAAGTTGCTCTGGATAAGGACGTCTGCCAAATGCTGTAAATGTAATGCCTGAATTCCATTAACATAACATCAGTCTTAAAAACTACCATTTAACAGACCGGAATAATATTGTTTCTCTGTCATCTGGAAATTATACTCCGGCTATTGGATTGTAAAATTTTTAAGGTCATTAGTTTTAAACATACTTTACATTCATTAACATAAGTACTTATTCTAGTGGGTCACGAATATCTGTCGCATTTCTTTGCCAGACCACCAGAGGGCAACCCCACACTTAATCAGATCAGCAGATACTAGGGAGCTGATTAAAATGCACGCCTAAAACTACTTTAGTACATACTAAAATTAAGTTAGTACGTACTTTCCAACTGTAAAAATTAGGACGTTCTATTTAGTATAAGACGACATCATAACCGCGTGCTTTAACGTTGGATGATGTTAAACATGTCCAATTTAACCACAATAGATAATATTTTCCCCCCTTGAAGTATTTAAAGCTACTTTACGAATGATACAAGATGTCCCTCTCGTGGGCTCACGGGACAGTAAAGTGTCCCTACTTCATAATCCTGTCCGAAATAAAAAGTAAATATTCCGGGAACTTTTCACTTACTGTGAATTCAGACATATTACTCACCTTGCGTACTCTTTATTATGGAAGTATGCCATTTCGGGGCCGCACAGCTATTACACAGCTATTACTGTTATTCTTACGCTATTTCATGTAACCGCTTACTATCGCCACCTAGTGGGCTACTAAATCTTCCCCTTAATCTATAAACAAATAAAATACAAGTATTATAAGAGCAGGGGATCTGTTACACATCTCTTGGAATAATATTCGGTTGTAGAACATTGGTCTAGTTCTTGAATTCTAGTGGAAATGTATGATACTAAAGACTTTCCAGTTTGAGTGAATGCTTTGTGTTGGACAGCATTAAAAAAATAAGCAATAACTGACATTCATATTAATAATCAATAATTACAATTCCTAAAACAAAGTGAACGGAAGCCTGACAACTTTATTAAATAATTTATTTCTGCTTATGTAATTAATTCAGAACTTCATTAACACTTCTACTGTTTTTCTAAATAGTGTGTAAGGTTTAATTGTGAAGAAAGTGGTAGCGCAGTGGTTAAGGTGTTGGACTGCTAATTGCAAGATCAGGGTTTGATTCCCAGCACCACCAAATTACTTATCACCACTGGGCCCCTGAGCAAGGCCCTTAACCCCTAATTGCTCAGTGGTATAAAAGAGATAAATGTAAGTCACTCTGCATAAGGACATCCGCCAAAATATCAAATTGTTATATTTCTAAATTCTGGTATTGGTCAGTCAGGGTGTCGGTGGTCGATGGGATTTAATGAAATTAATAGTTGTGTTAGCAATTCTGTTGCTAATTTGCTGGGATGTTGTTTAAATGTGGGAAAATCCCAGAATGCAACACTGGTTAGACAGGATCCTTTCACCTAACTGTTAAAAGAATCCAGCCTTATGTATGGTGGCTGAGAGAGCTCAACACACTGCAACTTAACAAAACACCAATCAAATTAAGAAAGCAATGGAAATGTCTCCATGGACCCTTAAAATGTCCAGACCTGGCTGGGACCTGTTTATTGTTTAATGGCAATACATGTTTTCATAATTTGTTGCTGTTTTATCTATTTGCATATGTTTTCTAAAATTTGCAGCACGTTGAGCTCTTGAGATTGAGGGTAGCATAGGAAAGTTCTTCAGGGTGGAGTTTTTATCTTTAACGAGTGATTTTTTCCCTCCGCTATTTAAAGACAAAGACAGACTTCAGGGTTTCGGACCGTCGGTTCAAGTCATACGAGTTCAAAAGCCATTTAAAAGAATAATTTTTCTGAAAAAAAAGTTCCCATCAAATTCATTTATAAAGGAAGTCAATGGAAACGGAATACAACCGAAATGCATGATGGGAAAAAACACAGCCTTAGTTACTGATGTATATATGTATTTTCTGGCTTAAAATCTCAGAGCGACATCACAGTCACACGAACCGATTCATCATTTACCCCAAACACAACAATGCAGGTGAAGCCATCAGATTATCCAAGCACATATTTAAGCTTCAGATCCAATCAGGTGATAGGATCCTGAAATCTCACCTTAAACCTGTTTAGCCCCTCCTCCATTACGGGCGTGGCCTTTTTTCCATCCCTGCTATTTCTCTGTATTATAGTTCAGAAAAAAAAGACCAATCGTTGAATACTGTTCGATTTGTCAGGTCTGATGAACAGTTTTCACATCAATAAAAACAGATGTTAATTTGTAGTTGCACTTTATGTAGATACACACAGAATATTCGGTTCTATTTTTTAAGCCGGAGAGTAATAATAATAACTGAACTTAATATTGTGATCGATTTATTTTGAGTAAAACGTCAGTGTACGTAATGTAATAATAATAATAATAATAATAATAATGAGGTGGGCGGAGCTTATATACTGAGTGTGTTTTGCTGTTAGTAATAAAAAAGCGGATGTAACTTTTCTATTTCCTGTTTAACTGTTTGAACATTTTGTTGTCTGTGTGAATTTTCTTGTTGGTTGGCGTGCGGTAGCACCTGCTCATCACTATGGAACGTTATGTTGAATGTAGCGTTCTGTTGGTGGGGAATCGAACCAATCATTAATCTACATTAATAACTAAAGGGGATTTTAGTTTGAAAGGCAACCTTTATTATTAAATACAGATATAATATAAGGAAAACTCAGTGTTAAAATCAACTTTTAAAATGTGTTTCTGAAGTTTAGAGGGCAATGTGGAGGTGGGCCGTATTCCATCACCACGCTGTAGTTTAGGGACCCCTGGTTTGTAGTTAGATGAAAAAGTTCCTGTTGTTTCTTATGTAGGAGCAGCTGTAGACAGTCGATTCCTCACAAATCCATCAGAGAAACAACAAATTTATCTGTCCTGCACATTTTTCCTTAATTTTGGAAAAAAAACACACCTCTTTATAAAACCCTTTACCATATCAACAGGTTTCTGTTTATAATTAATCTTCAGTTATGTGGATTATCACATCTGCTGTTTGAGCCCCTGTGAGATATGATGTTACTATAGAAACAAACAGCTGACCAATTAAAATCAAGAATTTCACAAGACATTTTTGCATAAAATGCAAACATTTAGACACCAAACACAGATAGATATGAATATAATATTTTATTCTTTTTTACTTTTAAAATAGTTTCCTAAAAAGATTAAAATTATATATAATATATATATAATAAACTATACTGTTGGTAAAATAAACTCAAAATATTCAAAATGCTAGGGAAAAAAAATCAAATGTCATGTCAGCCATCCTGACGTCCTGTTACAAATGTCACAAATCACATGTTTGAGGACGTAAAGAAAACTCGTAGCGCTGTGTCTCACTCTGTCTCACTGTGTCTCACTTACCGGTAATCTCCTTTAGCTAATTTCCTGTCCGTCTTTTAACTGTAAAAATCCTGAGCCATGTTTAAAAACAACTCTGGAAAGTGTTTCTTAGCGAAAAAATCTAAAATGACTGTTTAATCTGGTCAGTGTGTGTCATTGTGCTATTCTGAAGAGTGTGTGTGTGTGTGTGTGTTACATGACTGCTATTGCTTCTGATTCTAATTTCAATTGTTTTTCTCAATGTATTCTGATATTTGCTATATTAAAAGAAACACACTGTCTTTTTAATATTTAATGAAAACTAAAAACATTTGAAAACACTGAATCTGTCTAAGAATCATGTTTAACACCCACGTGTTACTCTGTTTCCATATAATTATTCCAACCAGCAGCGTCTCGGTGTGTGTGTGTGTGTGTGTGTGTGTGTGTGTTTGTGTTAGAACCTTCTATAAAAACCTTCACTTTAATGTCAAGTTTGACTGCCAAAGCAGAGCCAGGAGAGAGAAATTGTGTGTGTGTGTGTGTGTGTGTGTATGTGTGTGTGTAGTAAGGTTTCGAATGTCTGGTCTGGTCAGATATATAACGTCTGCAATAAATTTACACTTGGCTGACCAACGCAGTCTGCATTTTAACTTGTTTTCTTTTGTCATTTTGGACAGATTCTGTGTTTATTTAAATGGAAGTACACATACTTCGTTACTGTATTTAAGTAGATTTTTCTGCTATCAATACTTCACATCACTATTTATTTCTCTGACAATTTTTTACTTTCACTTATTACATTTTTTAGCCAGTCTCGTTAGTTTAGTTTGAATCTGTATGCTGGCGTGATCGATATTATTTCCTTTATTTGCATAATTTCCAACCCTTTCAGTAATAACAGTCTATTTTCTATGCCTGTCAGTAATGTTAGCTTAAATTCATACGGTTGCACATTTTGCTATCACATAGTATTTGCTACTTTACTTAGTTAATTAGTGAAATTAGTTAACCTACTAACTAAATATATTTGCAATGTTAGCCAGCTCTAATTTCCATTGGAAAATTAATATACGGTCAGTTCACCATCAGAAGCCCAGAATCTATATCATAATACAGTAAAGTCATATTGCATAATGTCTATTCTTACTGAACTGTAACGTAATTCTGGTAGTTGATTTATTTTCTTACTTAAGTACATGTGCGAGCTTAAACTTTACTTTACTTTAACCTGAGTACAAAAGTGTAGGCAGTACTCACAGTTTTAAACAGGAGTATCTGTACGTCTGCATGAGTAAAGGATGTGTGTACTTTTGCCATCTCCGATCAAAGTAAATGTCGACCACTGCTGATGTTTAAAAACGGATAATAATGCTAAATATTTGCATTTTTTTAGCTAAAACTTAAAGAAATTTAAGATTTAGGATTTAAAAACAAATGTAAGGTAAAAGTCAACAGTAAAAGAATAAAGTGTGCCGTCATTGTCGGAGCTTTAATCTGGAAAGCAAACAGGAAACAAATAAAAAGCCTAAAAATAATACAAACAAACTAAAAAAAAAACCATCTAAATATGAAACCCCAAAAAAGCTTTACTTCAGTATGGATCAGTATTTCTACTTAACTGAAACGAGTTTGTAGTGTACAGTAGATGTGTAGGGTAAAGTGTTATTTACTGATATGTTAAATAAAATATAACAATGAAAACAAATTGAGTTTAATCATCATACAATGGCTTAATAATGGTCTCCGATTCAATTCTCAAAACGGCCACAAGATGATATATATCGGTGACCTGATATTACAAAACCGATATTCAATAATGAAATCGCGGTTAAAATATCAGAACAGCATATCGGTTGATCTTTAATTACAAGTGTACTGCTTTTCCTCCGGTTTAGTTAATATGCTAAAAGAGAGAATAATTCTCTTCTGAATTATTATTAACAGGGTTTATAATAATTCACGTTTAACTAGTTTTTCATAACTTTACGGTAAATATTTACAATATCTATTTAAAATATCTATATACTTTTCCAATAAGGAAATCCATGTTGAAATTTACCACAGCATAGCATAACCAAATATATGACAAGTTTATAATAACTTTCGTCATGTGATGAATCATACGAACTTTAGCTGTTGTAATTTAACCAATATTATCATTTAAAATATAGTTAAATATACAGAAATAATTTTCTATGACTTTTCCAACATTTCTGGGTTTATTTATTTCTCCAAAATGTCATGACTTTTCCAAGTTTTTTATGACCTTTTCCGAACCCTTTATTAGGATAATAATAGCTTAATAACTAAAGGGGATTTTATTTTGAAAGCCAACCATTATTATCAAATACAGATATGATTTAATTAAAACATATAGTTAAAATTACATTTTTTACGTTCTTAACATTGTTTAATGGGCCGATCCAAATCTGGGGGTGTTTAGGTACCCCTATTTCAGACAATCCCGGACTAATCAGAGAGAAAACTGAAAGGTTTCTATTAGATTAGTGAAATGCTTTAACAGGTAGGTGTTTAACAGACAGCTGACGATGTGGTGTTAGACAGGAAATTGTCTGAAAGCCTTCAGGTGCTGAGAGAAGAGAGCAGCAGACTCTTTGGCCGTGTGCAGCTGCTTCTCACTCCAACGGGTCAGAAAGTCTCGCAACACACCCACACGGGCTTTATGGTACCACTCGATCTGAAAAAAGAGAAAAAAATATATCAAGAATCGTTTCAGTTTAGAAAAACACACACACACACTTCACACACACTATACACACACAGGTTTCACGAATAATTAAATGCAAACATGCACCAAACACACATTTACTTCACATACACTTTCACTTTAGTGTTTATATAAACAATATATGACTATTTAAATCATTTCAGGATCTCGGGAGGTGTTTAGAATGTCCTTATATGCTGTATTGTTCCGTTATTCCTTCACTAAAACTAAGAGACTCAAACCTTGTTCCAGCATGGCAATGTCCCTGCGCACAAATCCCCTGATCTCCATGAAGACATGCTGTGTTCTGGATGTTTTGGAGTAGAAAAAACTCTCATGTTCTGTACAGAGTTCTAATTCTGACTAAACACTTGATAATGAAAACTTTTGGGATGTACTGCATCACCGACTGAACCACAGACCTCCTCACCTAAATCACGCACGGTGGCTTAGTGGTTAGCACTGTTGGCTTACAGAAAGAAGGTCCCGGGTTCGATCCCCAGGCAGGGGCCTTTCTGTGTGCATGTTCTCCCCATGCTCCCATTTATATCCTTGTCTATACTATCCCATCCTATCTTATCCCAAATCTTTTCTTATCCTATCCTATCCCATCCCATCCTATCCCTAAAAGTTCACTCTATTTTTTAAGTACGGCTTTGGTAAAGATGTTTATCTTTCACTATATGATGTGTGTGTTTGGGTGTGTTTTCTCCCTCCCAGATTTACATTTCCCCTTGTGTGTTTATTTTATGTATAACATACTCTTGGTGTATTTTGTGAGAATTTGTTTTGTGTTTTAATCCTATCATAAAGCTGCCACTACTGGGCTTCAAGCACGGCCCTTAACTCTGAACTGCTTATATGGAAAAATGAGGTAAATGTAATTTGTATAACAGAATAAACTCGTCTTCCGAATGTCATAAATGTCACGCACCATTTTTATGATGTCGATGGTAGCATATTTTCTTCTCATTATTATGTTTAACAGTGACATGATGAAGTGTAGAAAGCAGCAACCACGTGTGTAAAAAAGGTAATGGTTTAATCTGCGGAATTTGATTCCCCTCTTTCATTTATTCCTTTTAAAGAAGTTTACATTTCTATCCCATGCTTATGCATCATTTGCTAAACAGATATCGACTAATAAAACATTGCGTGACGTGAATTCCTCACCTCTTCCTTGGCCACGGATGACATGAGATTAAACTCTTTCTGTGCGACAGTCTGGATTTTGTCCATCTACAGGACCAGAAAGAGAACACAAAGATTAAAAAGTGTAACTCCTCCTAGATGTCTGGTTTATATATCATCCTTATTGTAATATCTAAAAATATTTAAAACAACATTGTCGATACATTCAGACTAATTTTAACATTAGAACAAAGTCTTACATTGATTAGCCACACAACCTGCATGCTAACATAGCTAGCTTTTACTTTTTCCTCAGTAAAATATCCTGAAAAAAATTGTGTTAGCACTTAGCAGCACCCTTTTCTTTTAGGAGGCTCACTTTTGTCTTCAAACTATTCAAACAAAACATAAAACAAACAACGAACTTGTCCTTATTGCGGTAATTAAAACAAACACATTCTATCATTCAACCCATCACGTGAGATTTGCAACTAAGCAAACTTCCTTGTTGCATAGCAACGTGGCACGTTGGTAGCTTAGCTAACTTTAGTTAAAAAGTCTAGACTTGTAACATTAAATTTCACCATAAAAGGTTAGCTCGTTTTAACATGAGACAAATATTAGCAGTTAGCTAGCAGTTTGGGGTGCCATAAGGACATGATGGCGTTTCTGTTTTTGCTTGACATGCATGTGCAGATATTAATATAGCTTAAAATAATCATCCTGTACTCACACCACACCTTTTATTATATATATATTATATATATATATATATATATAATCAGATACATATCATATATATATATAGCCGTAAAAAACAACTACGGAGTGCAAAAAAACTTTCTAACCCAAGGCCCCCAACTTATTCTTCAACCCAGGGCCCCCAAACTTATTCTTCTATCAGGGCCACATCATTGTCCTTCTTTAATCGAGGGTTAATGCAGGTCACTGGGTGTAACAGTAAACTCCATCTTCCCGACTGACTCCCAGTTTTACTGTACGTAGAATTCGATGATGATTTTTATTGTATTTATATATTATGTTATTATTATATATTTATTTTTGCCTCCTAATGTTTGGATTGGTTGATTCATTGATTGTACAGACGAACGATCATTACTTTTCAACAGATTTATAGATTAAACAAAAAATATGAACAAACAGGTTTTTTGGTTTTTTTTTACACTGAACAGAAAAATAATCACTGTTTTTTCTCTGTCCTGTTTGATGATATTGTTGTCTCATGGTTAAGGTGTTGCACTGCCAACACGAAGATTGCGGGTTCAATACCCAGCTCCACCATACCACCACTGTTGGGCCCCTGAGCAGGGCCCTTAACCCCCCAATTGCTCAGTTGTATAAATGAGATACATGTAAGTCGCTCTGAATAAAAGCGTCTGCCAAACGCTGTAAATGTTAGCGTGGGGGTGGGCCGTATCAAGCTTCAGGCTGTAAGTTGGGAATCTTTGCCTTGAACAAATCTTTTTGATAAACTGACAATTATTAGAATTTTTTTTAAAAATATATCAAATCAAACAAAACTATATAGCCAAAATCACAATTCTATACATCATTTAAATTAAAACATCTGTTCCATTTATTGACCATTTAAGGAAATGGGCAGGGTTAAAATTGATACTGCAGATAAACACTAGAGGGCATCAGAGACACTTTAGCTTTACCACTTCTATTACTATCCATATAAAAAACCCACATTAAATATATGTAAATATAAAAATGGTGATAATAATAATGATGATGATAATGATGATGATGATTATTATCAGTGTGTGTATGTTAAACTTACCAGTGCTTTCTTTTGAGGTTTGGCTTTCTCTGCATTCCTAATGATGACCTCCAGTTCCACTAGTTTACAGGTTCTTCTAAACAGCATCTCCTGTAACGACACAGAAAAACATCTGCTCTCATGTGTGATGGGCTTCAGTATAATCACAGCTGAATTATTTTCCCTTTTACTTGGGTATTAAAAGATATTAATTGAAATTAAGCAGCACATTGATCATCGTTGATTAATTAATTGTGTAAATAATAGTTAGTTGCAGCCCCAATGGATGGACACTCACTCTCTTTGCCTCCTGCTGGCGAGACTCGAGGTCCAAAGCCAGGCCCAGGGTGCACACGTCGTTCTCGGACACTTTGTCAAGATTGTTCTGGAAACGCCAGAAAGGGCCAGGATAAAAAATGTAAAAAGACACACAGTGTAAAAGATTTGTGCTGGAATTAAATATCATTTTTTTCTGAACCTACTTTTACTGCATCCATTATATCAGACAGCTTCAGACAAATCCTGGGACGGGATGTTTAAGAAAAAAAAACAAATAAATTTAACAACTCAAAATTAAACAAAACCATAAATAATTGAATAAAAATCTTAAATGAACATATTAACATCACAATATAATGTTAAATACCTGAATTCTGTTTAATAATATAATATCCTGGAATTTACTATACCGCATTTACAGTTATTTATCCATTTTTCAATGAAATAATATTATATGAATAACCACATGTGTGTTGTGTGTGGTGATCCCATAATGATTACGTAGCATATAGTAATTAAGTGTGGGTTTGTGTGTGGGGTGAGGCATGAGACGTAAAGTCATGGTTGTCCAAGCCACACCAAGAACTTAAGACGACAGCTACAGTGAAGCACAGGGACACCTGATCCTGCAACACAGAGACGTAATGATGTTGAGAAATGTCCACATGCCAGAGCAAGTCCTGTAAACACACACACACACACACACCTTATAGATATAAACACAAACACAAACATGTACATACATACAAACAAAACCATATACACCCTTACACACACAAAAATATACACATAAATACACACACACAAAAAAAAATGCACACAAATACACAAAATCACAAACACACAATACCAAATACAGTGACAGGAAAAATAACGGATCCCCTGCTGCGGTTTTGCGTTTTGCCTTTTAAAAAAAACTTTAAAATTTATTAAATAAAGTTATAAAACAAAACTTTACGTTACTGGAATTACTGAAAGCATAAAGCCAAAAATCACAATTTTTTATTATTCATAATTTAAATTAATGTTTTTCTACTTATTTACCGTATATGGAAATGGACAGGGTTAAAAATTATACTGCAGATAAACACTAGAGGGCATCAGAGACACTTTAGCTTTACTTATTAATATATATAGAAAAACCCAATAAATTATATTTAAATATAAAGACTATGATATTATATTTATTAATGCTTTTTATTAGGAGTATAATTATAAATTATTAGATCCCCCTGCTGTTGGGGGTTTGTTGCTTCATTTGCCCACTGCTAAGAAATGAAGGTCTATAATTTTAATGATTTTTTATTCTAAAAGGATGCAGCACAACATCAAATATTTCCTTTATACAACTGAGTAATTGGGGGTTAAAGGGCTTGCTCAGGGCAGAAAAAACACAGTAGTCCCAACAGTAGGTACTGTAAAGCAAACTGTACAATCCAACAACAAACTTCCGTTAGCCGTCCACAACCACTGAGCTACCACCTCCCTCTCCACACCATATCATATACACAAAACACACAATATCATACACAACACACAAACATCATACACACACACAGAATCATCATGAGTTCATATGTAATCAAATGTTTATTTATTTAATCATTGCGGTGTTTAAGGAAGTGAGGAAGTGAGGGTCTTACTCTGCTTGGTCATCACAGTGTCCAGTAAGGGCTACAGGAAAAAATTCAGTTCAAGTTCAAACTGCCACATGGACACATATAGAATGGTGTGTGGTGTGGTTGTGTGATACAAGAAAACGAAAGGTGGAACCTCTGTGGAGTTTTAAACAACGGGGTTCACGTGTGAACTGTTTTCTCTCCATTGTGAATATCGTCGACGTCCTGTGGAAACACAACCCGGGTTAGTAATCAGACCTCAGTATGACTCCGTATTAAGATCATTATGGGGTAAGGAAAGGTGGGATAACCCTCTATAATAACACACCTTGTTGGCCCTCTTTCCTTATTGCCTCCACGGCGTGACTGAGGCGGACGATGATGCCTTTTTTTGGTGCGGCTGCGGGCTGTTTACCAGGCAACTGCAAGCAACAATGCAAGAAACAAGAAGAACGAAATGTTCGACTAAGTCAAAACAAACACAAGAGAATTGTGTGTGCGTTTGCGTTCAAATAAATTTCGCGTTTAAATATGCAAATAAAATTGTTTAAAATCCCTTACAGATGAAAAATAAAAACTAACCTGTAATTTTATGACGTCTTTTTTTAGTTAAAAAAATAATACATTTTGGTGCATTTAGCAAACAGCCTCATCCAGAGCGACTGACATTCACATTCTTTATCCATCTTCAGGGTTACCCTACCCTAAACCCCTAACCCTACACAAACCCTAACCCTAACCCTAAACCCTAACCCTAACCCTAAACCCCTAACCCTACCCTAACCCTAACCTAAACCCTAACCCCTAACCCTAACCTAACCCTAACCCAAACCCTAACCCTAACCCACCCTAAAAACCCTAACCCTATACCCTAACCCTAACCCCTATAACCCTAACCCTAACCCTAACCCAACCCTAAACCCTACCCTAACCCTAAACCCTAACCCTAAACCCTAACCCTATACCCTAAACCCTAACCCTAAACGCTAAACCCTAACCCTATACCATATACCCTAAACCCTAACCCTAAATCCTAACCCTAAACCCTAACCCCTAACCCCTAACCCTATACCCTAAACCCTAACCCTAAACGCTAAAAACCCTAAAACCCGAACCCTAACCCTAAACCCTAACCCTAAAGGTAAACCTAACTAGACCCTACCCTAAAGGTTAAGGGCCTTGCTCAGGGACCCAGAAGAGGCAGCTTGGTAGGGCTGGGAATTAAACCCTTGGATCTTTAGATCAGTTTAACCCCTTAATCACCAGCCTACCAGTTCCTGATATCGGCTGATCTCTGGTGTAAATGCTGTACCTCTGTGCTGCTGAGGAAACTGTGCAGCAGTTTGCTTTTTCCCAGGATGCTGTGTGCTGCCACCTGCTGCAGATAAAACTCTAAAGCCTTACAGTAAAGCTGCCAGTTATCAATCACAGCCAGGAAGCCTACACACACACACACACACATATATATATATAATCAATTGTAATAATAAGCAGAATCTATATCCTTTCTCGCTCTGTGTGATTTTGAACATCCTATTCCAGCTGTGTTCTCACTCTTCCTCCTATAACCACCCCCACACTTCTGTTAAGACTTTGCACTGGATTGTGTCATGTGACTGTGTGGAAGGAGGTTTTTTTCTTATTAAAATCTATAACATAGCAACGTGAGAACAGGAGCTAACTTATTTCACAAGAATTTTCACAACATTAAATATACATATAAACAGATTCATGAAATTGAATGTGAGCTTAAATACACCACCATATGTTTCATTATTTTTAGATAAACAGCAGTATTTTATTGTTTACATAAATGGCAATAGATTCCTTGGTAATGTAAGTGGATCAAACATACCCAGATGTTTCACTGCTCTAGCCTGTGTGTGAGAGCTGGTAGGCAGAGGTTTGGGTGGAAGAGGAGGAAACTGTCGGGAGAAAAAACATCATGGCTCAGTTCTTGATCATTTTTTATTTTTACAGTTCACAAAAGAAAACACAATAACATTAGTGCCGCCTGCCCCCAAAACATTGCTTTGATTTATTTAATGACTACTTATATAGAAAAATAGGTATGCACCACACTCACTGCTCCGATTATATATCTTGGCAGTGAAGAAGTGAACAAAGGCGCCTTAGAACTGGGCAAGGACCATGGGTAACATGGGATTCTGGGTACTGGGAGGAATAGGACTCTAGGTAACATGGGAGTCCGGGCACTGGGGGGATAGGACCCTGAGTAACATGAGATTCTGTGTACTGGGAGGAATAGGACCCTGGGGAACATGGGCCTGTGGGTACTGGGAAGTACAGGACGATGGGTAACATGGGATTCTGAGTACTGGGAGGAATAGGACCCTGGGGAACATAAGCCTCTGGGTACTGGGAAGTACAGGACCATGGGTAACGTGATTCTGGGTACTGGGAAGGATTGGACCATGGATAACATGGGATTCTGGGTACTGGGAAAGATAGGACCCTGGGTAACACAGGATTTTGGGAAATTTGGAAAGATAGAACCCTGGGTAACACAAGATTCTGGGTACTGGGAAAGAAAGGACCCTGGGTAACATGGGATTCTGGGTACTGAGAAGGATAGGACCCTGGGTGACATGGGATTCTAGGTACTGAGAAGGATAGGACCCTGGGTAACATGGGATTCTGGGTACTGAGAAGGATAGGACCCTGGGTGACATGGGATTCTAGGTACTGAGAAGGATAGGACCCTGGGTGACATGGGATTCTAGGTACTGAGAAGGATAGGACCCTGGGTAGCATGTAATTCTGGGTACTGGGAAAGATAGGACTATTAAAAGGCTATGAGGAACTTAAGACCCTTTATCCGGTTTTTATTGTGTTACTTAAATCCTGGGACTCTTTATATGCCACATATTTGTTGTTTTAAGACATTTAACACTGATGGAAAACCTTTTAAACTTAACAGTGAAGCAGTGAACACTGTATTTTAGGGAACTCTGAGAAATACTGGGAAACAGTGACACTGGGAAACATAGGGTCTCAAGGAACAAAGGAATCTGGACTTTGAAAATGTGGAGATGCCTTGGTTCCTTGCTGTGGAACATTTATCATGACCTGTATGAATAAAAATGTTCACACACTATCACGCCATGGATTCCTGCGATGTCCTCCTGAGAGAAAAGACTTTGCTGCAGCCAGTGGAAATCTTCATAGGTCCTAAAGACGCAGATCCCTTTATCGCTGCTCATCTAAAAAAAAACAGAAAACGAAAGGAATATAAAAAGCGGTTCTTAGTCTGTGTAAAGTTTAAAGTAACTAGCTGACCTTCTGAGATGTGATGGCGAAGGTTAGCGTGTCTCCATCCTGCGTGACGTCAGTAATCTTGATGCTGTTAGCGTTCACGCTTGAAGCTGACTGATTGTTTGATCCATCCTTAAACACCCAGAAAGAAATGTTGTGTATCAAAGTTATTATGTAAACTACACAAATGTCTTAAATGCGAGGTATCGAGCTCCACATTGCGACATTTCCAGAATTATTGGCACCCACAAGTAACATGCAAGAAGTGATCGTTTTTAAACATATCTATAGAGGTGCTGAATTGTTAAACAGTGTTTTGCCTTTCTGCAAATCACTGGATTTAAAATAAGTTGGACTTCTTAAAATAAATGTTTTGCAATGTCTAGCACTGTTGAAGGGAGCTTGACATTGTTAAATCCTTTCTATCCAAAACTCAGCCGGCCATTGAGTTCACAATTTCTACGTTAATTTTGATGCAGATTTTTGTCTAGGTTGTTGTGAGATAATTTCCAGATCCCTTCTGATCAGAAAGGAATTTGCCAAATGCCCTTATTTAGAGTGACTTACATTTATCTCACTGTTGAGGGTCAAGGGCCTTGCTCAGTGGTCCATCAGTGGTGGTCTTATGATCTTATGATCAGCAGTCCAATGCCTTCACCACTGAGCTATCATTTCAGTATACTTCGATCTAGCATTCTCTGCAAGCATCACACTCCTTCTTTCCCCTTTGAAGATATTCATCGATTCCAACAGTGCGCCTTCTTCCACATACAGGAGCTCAGAGCAGGGCCAAATCTTTAGGGGGCCCTAGGCAGAATTTTATTCAGGGGCCCCTCGGTATGCCTGCCAATATGACTAAATTTTGTCAATCCTTGATTATTCATAAACTACACTGCTCAAAAAAATAAAGGGAACACTTAACCAACACAATGTAACTCCAAGTCAATCACACTTCTGTGAAATCAAACTGCCCACTTAGGAAGCAACACTGACTGACAATCAGTTTCACATGCTGTTGTGCAAATGGAATAAACAACAGGTGGAAATTATAGGCAATTAGAAAGACACCCCCAATAAAGGAGTGGTTCTGCAGGTGGTGACCACAGATCACTTCTCAGTTCTTATGCTTTCTGGCCGATGTTTTGGTCACTTTTGAATGCTGGCGGTGCTTTTACTCTAGTGGTAGCATGAGACGGAGTCTACAACCCACACAAGTGGCTCAGGTAGTGCAGCTCATCCAGGATGGCACATCAATGCGAACTGTGGCAAGAAGGTTTGCTGTGTCTGTCAGCGTAGTGTCCAGAGCATGGTGGCGCTACCAGGAGACAGGCCAGTACATCAGGAGACGTGGAGGAGGCCGTAGGAGGGCAACAACCCAGCAGCAGGACCGCTACCTCCGCCTTTGTGCAAGGAGGAAAATGCAAAATGACCTTCTGCAAAATGACCTCCAGCAGGCCACAAATGTGCATGTGTCTGCTCAAACGGTCACAAACAGACTCCATGAGGGTGGTATGAGGGCCCGACGTCCACAGGTGGGGGTTGTGCTTACAGCCCAACACCGTGCAGGACGTTTGGCATTTGCCAGAGAACACCAAGACTGGCAAATTCGCCACTGGCGCCCTGTGCTCTTCACAGAAGAAAGCAGGTTCACACTGAGCACATGTGACAGACGTGACAGAGTCTGTGGAGATCGCTCTGCTGCCTGCAATATCCTCCAGCATGACCGGTTTGGCAGTGGGTCAGTAATGGTGTGGGGTGGCATTTCTTTGGAGGGCCGCACAGCCCTCCATGTGCTCGCCAGAGGTAGCCTGACTGCCATTAGGTACCGAGATGAGATCCTCAGACCCCTTGTGAGACCATATGCCGGTGCGGTTGCCCCTGGGTTCCTCCTAATGCAAGACAATGCTAGACCTCATGTGGCTGGAGTGTGTCAGCAGTTCCTGCAAGATGAAAACATTAATGCTATGGACTGGCCCGCTCGTTCCCCAGACCTAAATCCAATTGAGCACATCTGGGACATCATGTCTCACTCCATCCACCAACGCCACGTTGCACCACAGACTGTCCAGGAGTTGGCGGATGCTTTAGTCCAGGTCTGGGAGGAGATCCCTCAGGAGACTATCCGTCACCTCATCAGGAGCATGCCCAGGCGTTGTAGGGAGGTCATACAGGCACGTGGAGGCCACACACACTACTGAGCCTCATTTTGACTTGCTTTAAGGACATTATATCAAAGTTGGATCAGCCTGTAGTGCGTTTTCCACTTCAATTTTAAGTGTGACTCCAAATCCAGGCCTCCGTGGGTTAATAAAATTAGATTTTTGATAATTTTTGTGTGATTTTGTTGTCAGCACATTCAACTATGTAAAGAACAAAGTATTTAATAAGAATATTTCATTCATTCAGATCCACGATGTGTTATTTTACTGTTCCCTTTAATTTTTTGAGCAGTGTATTAATCGAACCCATCCGTTATCAATTTTATTTGTTGAAGCCGTGTTGCTTACATCATAACAATTGTAACAGTAACAAACACACAAAAAAAGTCAGGTGTTCAATTACACGTTAACATCCAGTGTCTTGCAGTACTAAGTATAATATTTATTGCGGTGTACTGAAAATTAGCTAAATAAGCCAGTTGACGACGCATTTTAAACAAATTAACCACTTTAACTACATTTTGGTTAGAAGAATTTGTGTAATATTGCAAAATAGTGCAATACAATCAACTAAAAATAACGTATACAGTTTCTAATTTTTTATTTAATATTGTATTTTTGTATAATTACCATCGTCAATTGACATAAAAACCAATGAAAATCGACGTGATTTCAGGTACTCTTAGGGGCCCCCTGGTGGCCCCAGATGTCCTAAGCAGCTGTGTAGTTTGCGAATACCTTTGGTCGGTTCTGTGTCTGTGATTGGTTCACATGACTATTATTGACAGGAAAATTAAAGCATGTCCAGTTTCCCTCACTGTCTCAGTAAGTGAGGGGTTAAAGCTGATTTCTAGGGTTTAAAAGGGAACCAGAAACACAGGAAGAATGATTTGTACTTGGAACTGTACATATGTGCACCATGGGGGTTTCTAAAAACTGGCATTGTGTTGAATAATATTGTCTTTAGGAATAATTTGCATTCTGGTAGCAGAATTATTTGGAACAGGAATCTTAGAGCAAAAATATTATTAGACTAATTTTTATGGCAAATCAACACAGGATGTAAAAAGAGAGTAAAAGTAAAAGAAGGTTTTCGTAAAACAAGGAAAAAATAGACATTCATTTGAAAAGAAAGATCATAAACTTCTTTTCATCTTTTATTCATTAAAATTAGCATTTGCAATATTTATGATGTCATAAACATCTAAAGCTTCACTAACGCACACAGATGACGGGATAAGAAGAAGAATTACTCACCATCAGTGCAGAGCAAAACGAACGTCTCCTAAAACACAACACACACCGACTCTAACGCTCACGACGCGTCCCTAATGTTTCAGATGAACAACAACCCACAGCACATCATCTACAATTGTTTATTACTTTCTTTCCACCTCACACACACACACACACACACACACACTCACGCACATAAAATCTGCCTGCAAGCACAATTTTTGGAAGGCAGGATATCCAGGGGTTAAAGGTCACCCGAGTCCCGTGATCATCTTGTGCCAAGCCTGCAGTTCATCCTGGGGATTTTAAACAAGTCTTTAATTATTATATCTGCATGTATATGTGTGTGTGTGTGTGTGTGTGTGTGTTTAAAAACAATAGATAAAAATAGTGTGTATGTGCATTTTTTGCTTTAGAAAAAAGTCACAGGAGATGAATATGCACACGCACACGCACACACACACACACACACACACACTCTCTTTTACACTCACAGACAGTTTAACCATAATCGCAGAGTAATTACCTCCTACATGTCAGGTGCTTCATATAAACTTCAGACTAATACTGAGAAGTGTATGTGTGCCTGGTGTGTGTGTGTGTATGTGTGTTTCGCTCTCTCTCACACACACACGCACACAGAAAGCCAGTCCAATGAGGTGAACCACTTAGCTTGTAGATTTAAAGCAGCTTTTTAAAAATAAATAAATAAATAAAACCCCTGAGAGACTTTGACCCATAATAAACAAATCAGAGGCTACAGCGCCGTCCAATGTGTTCAATTCAAAAGTGTTTAATGTGTTTTTATTTGCAGACATTTTAGGACTAAATACATCAGACATTTAACATGTTTTAGTCTTTATCATGTATTATTTTATCTCTGACCAGTTTAGGACCTTGCTTAGAAGCCCAGCAGTGGCAGCTTGGTAGTACTGGGAATTGAACCAACGATCTTCCAAATCACCAGTAAATGGATTCTTCATTCAAATCGACTTTTTAGGAATCCTGATAAAGATTTAAACCCATAAAAGGAAAGGGAACCTCTGGTCAAAACAGACACTGCAGTATTTAGTAAATCCATATTAAAGGTGTATTAAAGGTGTAATTAAGGCTAAGCTTTTATTCTGAAAGGTCCAAATCTGCAGACATCATCAGGATCATTTTTTTCTGGAGTCTGGTGGAGTTTAGTAAAGTAAACAAATGTGAAAATGGAGACCGCGTGTTAAAGATTAAACTGTAAGTTTAAACTGCGTTTTTGTAGTAGGATAAAAGGGCATCCAGGTCATGTGTCTGCTCAGACGCTGCTTGTGTCGTTTGCTGGGGCTGTGAGACCGAAGCCTGGTTTGTGACAGATGTAAAAGAAGCGTGTGTGTTTTGATCTGATCCGCTTTGCACCTCAGACCACTTGAACGCAGGTTTGACTTTGCTCCGCCCTTCCTGCATAGACCTGCTGTGACTGGATCGTCTTTCTTCACCGAAATATGAAGAGGGAGGGGCAAACTCTGATTCCCTCTCGTCCCGTCTCTGAGACGTCCACTGACCCCAGGAGAACTCTGTAAAAGGAGAGAAAGCAGAGAGGAAATTCAGGAGATGATTATGTAAAAAGACTGAAATAGATTATAATTTGGATGGCACCGTGGCGTAGTGGGTTATGGCACCATTGCGCTATGAGTGACCCGGGGTTTGATTCTAAGTCCCACCCCTTTCCTATTTTCATAATAAATAAGGACAAATGCCTCAAAGATATCAATAAAATAATAACAATAATAAAAATGTATTATATTTGGATTTAATCATTTGGGGTTTTGATGTATAAAAGCTCTAAAATAGTCACTTTTCCAATATACAACATAAAAAATAAAATAGTTACAAATACACCTGTCCGTAAATCTTTTGTTGCTGTCCTCTAGTTTGACGTTAAATGGAATTTCTTTCCAATAACTATATAATATACAGGAAGTTTAATTGTTACCGCAAATTCAAAAAGAAAACAGAATTTATCATTGAATAAAAAGTCTTTTTTTATAATAATTTTATTATTTTTTTATATCAAATATAGAATCTCCCCATAACAGTCACATGACACACAGTAGCGTGGACATCCCAGTGTTACCTTTCCCTCTGTCCCACTCTCTGACGTGCGGCACTCCCGGCCGGGAGTCTTTCCTCTCCTGAATTTCAACCTCCACCTTTTTGGTAGTGGTTTCAGGAGGAGCTGGCGGACCAATCACAGGCTCAGGATCGTCCTCCTTCACAGCATCATCGGCCGCAGGAGCTTTAAAGAAAAAAGAAGAAATCAGAAAATAATCATAAAAAAATACACCCGGTTGATTTCTGTTTAACGCAACTGCGTTGTTTGCAATCACGTGATTCTGATGACGCAAAGGACTGAAAATAAAGTTTAAACAGTATGTAAGAAATTCTTTTCATTATTCTCACATCATGAAAAGGAGTAAATTTTATGCTGATGTCAATTATTTTGCCCGTCATTCAGGCGGTAGATTTAAGCAACTACTTTGTTCTCCAGACATCCTTTTACACTAAAGGCATACAAACGTGGGTGATTAAAAATGTTTGTTAGTCACCAAGAAACTCTACAATAAGAACCGTTTGGTTTTTCTCCGCCTGACTAACATTCCTATCCTGTCCTGTTGAATAAACCCACAACAAACCTTTAGCACTGCTGCAGCAGCTCCTGATGTTAACATTACAGCTGTTTACTTTACACTGCCACCCAGCAGTGTTCAGCTCTCTGTCTGTCTGTCTGTCTCATCCTTTCTCTCACTCTGTCTCTCTTTTACTCTCTCTCTCTCTCCTTTCTTTCTTCTCTTCTCTCATGCTTTCTCTCTCTCTCCCCTCATCCTTTCTTTCTCTCTCTTTCATATCCTCTTCTTCTCTCTCTGTCTCATCCTCTCTCGTCTCTCTATCTGCTCTGTCTCATCATCTCTCTCTCTCCATGCTTTCTCTCTCTCTCCCCCTCATCTCTTCTCTTCTCTCATCTCGCTCTCTCTCTCTCTCTCTGTCTCATCCTCTCTCTCTCTCTCTCATCCTCTCTCTCTCTCTCTCTGTCTCCTCCTCTCTCTCTCTCTGTCCTCAACTCTCCTCTCTCATCCTCTCCTCTCTCATCCAAAACTCTCTCCTCTCTATCTTGTCTCATCCTCTCTCTCTCTCTCATCCTCTCTCTCTCTGTCTCATCTCGCTCTCTCACTATCTCTGTCTCATCCTCTCTCTCTCTCTCTGTCTCATCCTCTCTCTCCCTCTCTCTCCCCCCCCTCTCCCATCGCTCCTGTCTCATCAAATCCCTCTCTCTCTCCTCTCTCTCTCTGTCTTTTCTAATATGCCTCCGTCTATCCTCCTCCCCTCTCTGTCATCCTCTCTTCTCTCCTCCCTCTCCTCTGTCTGTCTCAATCCCTCTCTCCTCTCTCTCTCTTCTCTCTCTCCTCTTCTCTCTCGTCTCCTCTTTCTATCCTCTCTCTCTCCCCATCTCTGTCTCATCCTCTCTCTCTCGCTCATCCTAGCTCTCTCTTCTCTCCTCTGTCTCATTATCCCTCTCTGTCTCATTTCAATAGATCATCTCTCTCTCATCAACTCCCAAACGCTCTCTCATATCCTCTCCCTGTCTCCTCTGTATCTCCGTTCCCTCCTGTCTCCTCTCTCTCCCTCTCTCTCTCCTTTATCTCTCTGTCGCTAATCTCCTCTCTCTCTCCCCCCTCTTCTCTCCATCCTCTCTCGCTCTCTCTCTCTCTGTCTCATCCTCTCCCTCTCCTCTCTCTCTCTCTCCTCTCTCTCTCCCTCCCTCCTCTGTCTCACTCTCTCTCTCTCTGTCTCATCCTCTCTCTCTCCCTCATGTCTCATCCTCTCTCTCTCTCTGCTCTGTCCTCAACTCTGTCTCACATCATCTCTCTCTCTCTCTCTCTTCTCTCTCTCTCTCTCTCTGTGCTCATTAATCCTCTGGTCTCATCCTCCTCTCTCTCCGTCCATCCTCCTCCTCCTTCTCTCTCGCCTCTCGCTCATCCTCTCTCATCTCTTTCTCTCTCTCTAATCTCTCTCTTCATCCTCTCTCGCTCTCTCTCCTGTCTGTCCATCCTCTCTCTCTCTCTCTCTCTCTCTGTCTCATCTGTCTCAATTCCGCTCTCTCTGTCTCATATACTCTCTCTCTGCTCTCTCTGTCTCATCTCTCTCTCCTCAATCTCTCTCTATCATCCTCTCTCTATCCCTCTCTCTCTCTCTTGGGTCATATATCTCTCCTCCATCCTGTCTCGCATCTCTCTATATCCTCGTCTCTCCTCTCTCTCCCTCATCCCTCTCCTCTCTCTCTCCTGCATCAATATCCTCTCTCTCTCTCTCTCTCTCTAATACTCTCTCGTCTCAATCATCTCTCTCTCTCTCTCCTCCTCTCTATCTCTCTCTGTCCCTCTCTTATCTCATCCTCGTCTCTAATCTCTCTCTCTATCTCTCGTCTCTCAATCCTCTCCTCTCCGCTCTCTCATCATCCTCCTCTCTCAATCTCTCCCTCTCCCAATCTCTTCTCGCTCTCTCTCTCTCTCCTTCTCTGTCTCTGCTGCTCCCTCTCTATCTGTATCCTAATCATATATCTCTCTCTCTCTCTCTCTCTCTCTCTCTCCTGTTTATCCTCAATCTCTAATCGCCCTCCTCTTCTCATCCTGATCTCTCCTCTGTCTCTCTCTCTCTCTGTATATCCTTGTCTTCCTCTCTCCCCCTCTTTCTGTCTCTGTCTGTCTCATCCTCTTTCCTCTCTGTCTCTTCTATCCTCTTTCTCTCTGTCCTCATCCTCTTCTTCTCTTCCTCCCTCTGTCTCATCTCTGTCTTTCTCTCTCTCTGTCCTCATCCTCTCTCTCTGTGTCTCATCCTCTCTCTCTCTGTCTCATCCTCTCTCTCTCTGTGTCTCAATCCTCTCTCTCTCTCTTCTCATCTCTCTCTCTCTCTCATACCGCTCATCCTCTCTTTCTCCTGTCTCATCCTCTCTCTTCTCTGTCTCATCCTCTCTCTTCTCTGTCCAATCTCTCGCTCTCTCTCTCTCTCTCTCTCTATCCTCTCATCCTCTTCTCTTCTCTTGTCTCATCCTCTCTCTCTGTCATCTCTGCATCAAATTTATTCTAAGTAAATCTTTTTTTTTTTTATTACCTTCTTCCTCCTCCTCCTCCTCGGCTCCAGTCTCCAGCTTCCTTTTCCTCATCTTCCTCATTCTTACTTTAGCTAGTCGAGCCTCGAGCAGAGCTTTCCGCTTCTCCTTTAGATTCTCACGCTTTGTGCGCTGCTCTGCCGTCTACAGAGAGGAGAGAAACACTGTAAATATCTGGCTCGGATTCGTCAGACTATGTGTGACACACAGTATATAACGCTGAGGAATTACAGGGTTAAGCAACGTACATTTATTTTATTGATATAATTAAGCAGTTGAGGGTTAAGGGGCCCTCGAGCACTTTATTTTTTTTTATTTAAATCCCCAATTTGTGTTTGTTTATTGTTTTTTTTAATATCATGCCAGCATTAATGGCTATTCCTATAAATTATTTGGATTAAAACAAATTAAGATACCTCAGATTATCTGTTATAGGTAATAAAAAAACCAATATAATCTCACTGATACTATTGCGACAGAACAATCTACGTATTTCTACGTATCGGAGCACATGACCATCACATCCATATGTGTTTTTAAACATCCTATTCCAGATGTTAGAGTCAGTCTTCCTTGTATACCAACCTCCGAACTTCTGGAAAGTCTTTGCACTAGATTGTGTCGTCATGTGACTGCGGGAAATGTTTATGCAGTAAATGTCACATGACACAATTTAGTGCAAAGACTTTCCAGAAGTTCGGAGGTTAGTATATAAGGAAGATTGACTCTAACATCTGGAATAGGATGTTTAAAATCACATATGGATGTGATGGTCATGTGTCCTGATATGTAAAAGTGTATCTGACATCAGACATCTCAACGCTTCTGTTTAACGATCAGACATAGAATCAAACACAGAAATTTCTTCTAATGTTAAATTCCAATCAAATTTTCCTAACAAAAAGCTGCACTAACAGATCAGAATGAATGTTTATTGTCATATAGCTTCAATGGTTATTTCATGGCAAAACAGATAAAAAAAAATGTATAAATAGTTTATAAAAAACAACATTTCTCTAAAAACACATTAAACACATCAATAACAATAATATGTAAAATAATAAGAAGAATCTAACAAAGTTATCTAACAATTCTGTCCTTCAAAATTAAAAAGCGCCGTCTCATGACATTAAAACTGGGGCTTCGCAAAAGTATGTGTGTTGCACTCTAAACGTAACATAGCGTTATGTTTTGTTCTGTATTGTCTGTTGTAATGTTTGTATTGTTTATTGCACTGTCTGTGTTGCACTGTTTGCAGCAGGTTGCACACATGCACTTTATGTTACAGAGACAATTTATTCCTAGTCTTTAGCTCTGTTGTGGTTCTGTGTGGCTCTTAGTGTCTCTCTTGTTATTGTTTTGTGTAATTCTGTGTTTTTGTGTAGCACCAGGAGGTCCTGGAGAAACGTTGATTTATTTCACTGTGTACTGCGTCTGCTATATATGGTCGAAATGACAATAAAACTTCTTGAACTTGAGATCATCGTGAGTGTTTTCCTCACCTGGCTTCTTAGCATATCCAGAGTTTCCCGCTGTTTTTTGCGCTGTTCTTCATCGTGGGAAAAGGCAAAATAGCCGACACCCAGCTCACGGGCCTCTAAACACACACACACACAACATTATAAACAGGTATTAATAAAACGCTGGGATCAAACATCTACTTCAAAATTTTCTGCCAGAAGTTCCCACTTCTTTATAGCTTTCTTCAATCATGATGACAAAGTGTTTTATTATTTCGGTGGCGAGTGTCAACGGGTCTCATCGCATCTCATCGAATTTTTTCCATTAGCATGCAGTAAGTAAAGTACACATGTCAGGAAATCCTGTACACTTTCACCACCAGATTCTCAGCCAGCGGTCCTGAAGCCAGATACACAGCCCGTCCCCACGTATTTAAAAAATTTAATTTTAGACCCATGTTTTCCTTAAATTATATATCTATATTTAATAGTAAAGGTTGCCTTTCAAACTAAAATCCCCCTTAGTTATTAATAAAGTATAATTATTTGGTAAATTCCCCTCTACCAGAACGCTACATTCAGACTAACATTCCATGATTATAATCAGGTGATACCACACGCCAACCAGCAAGAAAATTCACACAGACAACAAAATGACCGAATTGGAAAAAGGAAAAGTTGATTCAGAAGGCAGGAAAGTGGACGACTGATTATTTTTCTGTTCAATAAAAAAGAAGCGGCTGTTTGTCTCATCGGTCGCCTTCTATATATTTTAATATTCTATTAATCTCTTGTATAGAAATGTTGATTTGTCTGTACAATCAGAACAAAATCAACCAAGGAGAGGTGGCAGCTCAGTGTTTAAGGTGTTCGTCTGCTAACTGGAGGATTAGGGTTCGAATCCCAGCAACACAAGTTACAACTGTTGGGCCCCTAAGCAAGGCCCCTTAACCCCCTAATTGTTTAGTTGTATAAAATAGGATAAATGTAAGTGCCAGACAAATAATGTAAATGTAATGTAAATTAGTTAGTGTATAATAAAATTGTAATAAACATCTCCACCAGCTCTACCTCCAATATTGGTAGACATTTCCATTGTCTGTTACACCGACAATGATGTGGCCCTTAAAGAATAAAGTTTGGGGACCTCTTGACGGACTAAAAACACGTAACTGGGGTCTATATATATATATATATATATATCTATATATATATATATATATATATATATATATATATATATATATATATATATATATATAGTATATATATATATATATATATATATATATATATATATATATATATATATATATATATATATATATTTTTTATATATCAGGGACGTCCCCCAGAGTATATACTAATAGAAGGATGAAACCAACCTGATTTTGTTTATTAAATGTTCACACATGGCTGTGGTGACTGAGGAAGATTATGTACTTCTGCTTTACCTTGATCTCGAATGTTTTCATAGTGAACGGGTCCCACGGGTCTCTTCATCTGCTCCTCCTCCTCCCGCTCCCACTGCTCTCTCTGCATCTCACGCCTCATGTCCTCTGACAACAACGTCCTATCAGCTCCCACCACTCTACACACACACACACACACACACACACACACACACACACACACACACACACACAGAATTATACATAATGTGCAATGCCTATACATTAAAATAAAACCCACACACGTGTGCATGTAAAGGAAAGTAAATGGTTGCGTACCGCTTGCCGTGTAAATCCTCATCCAGTTTCTGAAACTGGGGTAAATCTTTCCTTAAACACTTCCTCGAGCGACCCAGCGCATCAACATAGTCCACCCTAGGAGGGACAAAAGAGAGAGAGAGAGAGAGAGAGAGAGAGGGAGAGGGGAGAGAGAGAGAGAGAGAGAAAGACAGAGAGAGTGTGTAAAAGAGGAGAGAGAGAAAAAGAGAGCAGGAGAAAGAGGAGGTGAAAAAGGAGAGAGTGAGATATACAGACCAGCAAGCAGATAGACAGGCAGGCATACAAGCAGACAGACAGGAATACAGAGATGGACAGACAGAGTCAGGAGTTCTACTTCTAACCCTTGTGTATGTATACGGTATATAAGTGATGCTGCAGATGTTGGACTGTACCATTCCTCATCAGCGCTCTGTGGGGGTGGAATAGGGACCTGCATGTCTGATCCTTCTCCATCTCTGTCTCCAGGTCCAGCGTCTCTGTTCTGCGCCACTCTCTTCCGCTCGATTATCTTCTGCGTAAAATCCACCAGGTACAGACTTTCCGTCTCCTCGTCTACACAGTAAAAACACCATCGTTAAACAAACAAAGCAACAAACAAAAGAACGCTTACGTCCTATAATTATTCCCAGATACAGAAGGTCAGACCTGGAAAATCTCCTTTAGTCATCTGTTCATAGAGGCGTGCTTTCTCCTCCAGCTTCTGCCTGATCGAATGCAAGAGAAGAGAACGAGTGTTATGAATTAAAGGAGTAGAAAAAAAACTACAAGTCTGTGGTGGGAAAAGGAACATCACGCGCCGGATTATTCCTAACACTCTGGGTAGGGCTGAGCGATTAGATACGAACCATTAGATTAGAACGACAATTTAATAAAAATAATAACAATAAATAAAAAGAATTATAACCTAAGTGCCTGCAATAGCACAGCTTAACCAGTGTGGCGCTGCAGAGCAAAAACTGCAAATCAGTGGACATGCAGAAGTAAACTTTATTTTGAAGTGTAAACAAAGTGGAACCGGTAAAATGTTTAACAAAATTACACACCAAATCTGCTGTTAAGTATTTTATTTAATTATTTTCTTTAAATAATAATAATAAAATAATATAAAGAAGTCAATAAGTATTTTTTTTTATTTGTAGTTTTGTAAAACTTGCGTACACACTACTGTTTACGACTCCCAACATACTCTTACACGTTTTCCTCTGCATAAACACTCAATTACATGTCTGCTCTACAGCGCCACACTGGTTAAACCGTGCTACTGCAGGCTCTTACATTACATTTACGTTCTTATCCAGAGCGACTTACATTCATCTCCTTAATACAACTGAGCAATTGGGGGTTAAGGGTCCTGCTCAGTGGTGGCTTGGTGGAGCTGGGAATCAAACCCACAATCTTTGGGTTGGTAGTCTAACACCTTAACCACAAGGCACCATTTCCCCACATTAGTATATACAGTATGAGATTAAATGACATTAATATATATATCATTAATATATTTTAATCGTTGACTAAGCGTTTCAGCCTCAGTTCACATCACACCTGTTTTCAGTCTCACCTTGACTTGTCCAGGTTTTGTTCCTCCTCCGCCGTTTTCTCGACGTCTTTCTGAGCCCGTGCTGTCACGCCCTGGTTCTGTTTACTCCAAACACTCGGTTTCTACACACAATCATCATCATCATCATCATCATCAGTATAATCAACACAAAAACCCAACCAACACCAGCCGCACATTTCAGCTGCTGAAGGTTTATTCACCTTGGTGTGATTGTGAGGTCTGGATGTAAAACCCGCATCCTGAGCGACTTTCTCCTGCTTAAACGCCTCCTGTTTCCGATAAAGTTCTGCTTTCAGATCAACCAGCTGAAAAAAATAAAACAATAGAATAAAACAGACAGTTTAAATGATGGACAATAAATAAGGAGAGACAATATAGAGAGACCAACAGTTCTATAAATACAACTACATCAGTCAGCAGACGCAATCATTCAGAGGAGGAGAGGAAAAAGGGTTCGAGTGTCATTGAGTACAGAAAGAAAGAAAGAAAGAAAGAAAGAAAGAAAGAAAGAAAGAAAGAAAGAAAAGGAGACAAAAATAGGTAAATATTTAAAAATAGAGAGAATGGGAAAGAGGAAGAAAGAGATGAGAGAAAAAGAGAGAGAGAGAATGAAAGCAAACAAGAGAGACAGAGAGAGAGACAGAAAGAGAGATAGCACAAGAAAAAGAACGTGCGAGAAAGAGAGCAAAAGAAAAGGAGACAAAAAGAGAGAGCGCGAAAGAAAGAGAAAGAGGGACAAAAAAAGCAAGCGAGAAAGCGAAAGAAAAAGAGACAAAAAGAGAGCAGGAGAGTGAGAGAGAGCAAAAGAGAGAGAAAGAAAGAAAAAGACTGGAAGAAAGAGAGTAAAAGAGAAGGCAATTAAGAAAGGGAGAGAGTGAAAGAGACAGAAAGAGAGAGAGAGAGAGAGAGAGAGAGAGAGAGAGAGAGAGAGAGAGAGAGAGAGAGAGAGAAGGAGAGTTGGAGAAAGACAGACTTTTACATAACTTTATTTACAGAAAGAGAAAGAGAGAGAGCGAGCAACCAGCGCGAAAGACACACACAGACAGACAGGCAGACAGACAGGCAGACAGACAGGCAGACAGACAGGCAGGCAGACAGGCAGGCAGACAGGCAGGCAGACAGGCAGACAGACAGGCAGACAGACAGGCAGACAGACAGACAGGCAGACACAGACAGACAGACAGGCAGGCAGGCAGCAGGCAGGACAGACAGACAGGCAGGCAGGCAGACAGACAGAAATCCCAGCTGTAATTAATGTACTGATGTTACTGTCACCGCTGCTACTTCTCAGAATTACAGTATAAAAATAAACGTTTCAATAACGCTCACAGAAGCTAATCACTGTTAGCAAACTAGCTAACGGACTCGAAGAACTGTTAATAAATGAGCGATTTCTGAATCGGACCGATATAAAAGTGTTTTATAAATGAGAAGACCGGGTTAAGAACTCACCGACGAAGCCGTGACAGTGTACTGTTTCTTCCTCTTATCCATTTTATTATTATTAATTGCAAGCGTTCACAGGTCCCAACACACTCACAAACACGCCGCCATGTTGGAAATTCAGACAGGAAACGACGCGAGCGCCCTCTACCGCCGCGGAGACTTTTCTCAGTTTTTTTTCTTTTCTTGGTCTTTAAAATTCTATTCTATTCTATTCTATTCTATTCTATTCTATTCTATTCTATTCTATTGACATTGGTTTGAATAAGTGCTTGTATCACCTTCAGATATAAACTATATTTGTGTTCATTGTTAAACAGATATTTCTGTATTTTGTTTTTAAGATCTGGAGCTTTGGAAAGCCCGTCTACCTGTTACTCTACAATAGTTACCTAATCAGGATCGTTTTTTTTTTTGCTTTTGCTTCTTTGTTTGTTACATAGAATTTTTAGTTATTTTCTCTACAGAACTAAAGAACCCAACAGAAACTATATGCTACCATTAGTGGGGCATTCTGTGGTTGCTGGGATTGCATGAACCTTTGTACGCTTGTCACTTAACTCCGTTAATGTGTGTACTCAATGAGTAAGATGATTCGGTTCCAGGAGGTGAGCAGCTGTTTGCATCATTTTGTTTTATCAGAAAGAAATCTACTCACCTACACATTCACCTTCACATCCACTTCAGAACTTCACTCCAGAGGAGCCGATATATCTAATCATTACACACCTCAAATATTTAGACGTCCCTGTTATTGTAGCATGGAAAATATTCAGTGCATTTCCAGATAGGGATCTTCTACACTGTTTGTTATTTCCTGTATCTCACTCTCAGACCTGATAAGCTTCAGTATATTTAAGGTGTTCACCAGCTCATGACATCATCCTGACACCATCCTGACACCAGGTAAGACATCAAGCTGACAGATGTGCCTAGTGTGTATTGCAGATGTGTAATATTTATATCACAACTTTATATATAAATAGATCATGACGTATCTTTGGTAATAATTATAACGACAAAGTGAAGCAAAACTATTAATCCTACGAAGCGACTTTCATTTCTCTTATTTATACAACTGAACTATGGGGGGGCAGTTAAGGGCCTTGCTTGGGGGTGTCAACAGTGTCAACTTGGTGGTGCAGGGAATCAAACTCATCTAATTAGCAGTCCAACACTTTAACCACTGCACTACCACTTCCATTTATTAGCTTTATTATTGCTGCTAGTTTTCTGTCTGGTTTTACTTTAGAGTCTGAGTGATAGAGAGAGAGACGAAAAGAGAGATAAAGAAAAAGAAAGAGAGAGAGAGATGCTGGCCATGCTGCGTCATGTGATGTTGCTCCTCTGCATTGTTTCTTTGTGGACTGAAACTGTGATGTGTGGTTCAAGCTTCCTCAGTCCAGCTCAGAGACCACAGGTATGTGTGTGTGTATGTATAAGTGTGTGTATGTGTTATAAAGACCAAATGTCCCCACAATATTAAGTTAGTTACATGCTTTAATCCAAAATCAGGTCCTCACAAGAATAGAAAGACAAATGTGTGTATGTGAAAGTGATGAAAAGATCATGGGTTCAATTCCCGGCCCCTGAGCGAGGCCCTTAACCGTAACTGCTCAAATAATGAGAATACACTGCAGTGTGCTGTAAATAAGGGCATCTGTTAAATGATAGATATGTGAATGTGTGTCATTCAGAGGATGTCTGTGTTTTAGAGTCGTGGAGACCGTAAGCCACCTCGAGTTGGACGAAGGAGCGCAGCTGAACTCGAACCTCCTGTTCCTTCAGAGGACAAGCTCATGGTAAGTAAACATCCAGGCAAACACAGGATAAATACCTACTGACACAAATACACAACCCCCTGAACCCGAATAAAAGCTTTTTATTGTTTTTTTTTTAATTGAATTTTAAATCAGTGGATATAACACACTTCTTCTACACTGAGATGAAATTAGGTGATGTGAGTTAGGGACCGTCTTCAGAGAGACACTTTTAAATGAAATGAATAATCAGTTTCACATGAACTGAATGGTGGTATTGATGCACATCCTTTGGACTCATTGACTAAATGATTATTATTAAATTAGTTCAGTATTTTATGTGAGTCATTTGCTTATTTGCTTCTTCGATTTAATTCAACACATAAAAATAACTAAGAAATGTAATGCATAAAAATTATTTTTAAAAAATGATCACATTTTTTTCCCTTTTTGCTTTTCTGCACGTGTGACAACAATAATCATTTAAAGTGCAAGTGGTTTTGTGGAGAAAATGTTCATCTCGTAAAGAAGAAAAAGTATTTTGAGCACAGAAAAATCAATTTTGCATTTAGAATTATATATTTTGTGTGCGTGCAGCCATTTTTTGTCTGAGCAAAGAAACGCTTGCTCAACACAACCCTGCGTTCGAATATGACAGAATTCCAGTGGTAGAAGGTTAAGGTGCCGGCACCCACACGTGCAGGCGTGCTCTGCTGACGAGGGTTCGATTCCAGCTCAGGTCCTTTCCCGGTCCTACCTTACCTCTCTTTATCTCCCCCATTTTATCCCTGTCTGTCCTTTAAATAAAAGCAAAACGGCCCAAAAATATCTTTAAAAAATTACTATTTAAAATAGTTTATCCTGCATTAATGCATTGGATGTGTACAGTGCCTACAGTGCCTACATTTCTACATCCCAAATTATCTATCCGCATACGGAACCTAGCAGATGAAAAGATAAGTTGTGAGAAGAAAAAATTGTCCAGACTGGAGTTCATTCATTCATCTTCTATACCTACTTATTCCCTAATTCGGGGTCACAGGGATCTGCTGGAGTCTATCCCAGGAGGGGTACACCCTGGACAGGTCGCCAGTACATCACTGGGCCACACACACACACACACACACACACTTACTCCTATGGGCAATTTAGAATCACCAATCAATCTAACATACATGTTTTTGGACTGTGTGAGGAAACCGGAGAACCCGGAGTAAACACACACACACACACACAAAAACAAGAAGTGGTAGCACACTGGATAAGTTGTTGGACTACCAACTTTAGGACCCGGGTTTGATTCCTAGCTCCACTGGGCCTCTAAGCAAGGCCCTTACAAATATTGTAAGTGGCTCTGGATATAATAAATACGTTAAACTTTGTTTTCGCTTAGCTAGCTAACAATAATGACTGGTTGACTGGAAGACTGCTCATTTTTAAAAATTGGGGGATAAAATTCCAAACGAAACAGACAAAAATAGGCGTCTTACGCAGGTCTTTATGACATGAATTCTCATTGCATTTCTACGTCTGGGTTTAAATCCTGTTACACGATAAAAAACTATTAAAAACTCTACACAGTATTTAGGCATTGTATTTCTGTGTTTCTCCGGATCAGGTGAGCGCACCGTTCCAGCTGGTCGTGTCTCTCAGTGAGGATAACAGTCAAATGCTGCAGAGGATGTTACTAGATGTTCTGAGTGATCCGCCATCTTGGAGTGGGTTCTAATATCTCACCCAAGTCGTTCTGACACAGTGACGTCACACATTTATACCAAATATTCGGGTCTATAATACACAAATTAACAGGTTGTTGGTTTAAATGAATGAATAAAGTAAAAAATATGGCAATTAATCAGTGTGTAGAGTTTTTTTCATGGTTCTATAAACAGGGTTGCCAGGTTCTGCATATCAAACACATAATTTATCCAAAAAGGAGGAATGTAGTTAAAATGACTTTTTTTGGCAACCCTACAACAAATCATTCATGCTAAAAAAAACCAATATGGTCCTATCTTTCACTCACCCTTTTCTCCTCATAAAGGATCAGTTCTCTGATTTGATTCACCGAGAATTGAGTCGACTCATTTTCATTGAACCGACTCAGTGAATTGATTCGAGTGGATACGAGGCAGCTGCACTATTTTAACACAATAAATAAGAGAGACACGGAAAGCAATAAGTTTATTTTTGATGCCGTTAAACTGGGAAGTGGAATTGACTTAGTTATTTCGCAATTATTTGATTTAGAATTAAGGAACCGAAAATAGATCCATCTGTTAATGTACAAAAAAACTTTCCAAAATCTCTGATTTACTTAACTATTTATTTACCAATCACAGAGATTTGTGCAAAACAAAGGAAAATAAAACACTTCAGTTTTGTACAAAAATATTACACATTAGTATTCAGAAAGATTTATGAATTAAAGCTACAGTGTGTTTACACACACACACACACACACACATATATATTATATATAGAGTATACAGTAGTTTGTGTACTTAATAATACTTTAAGGTTGTATTGAATAAGATTTTTTAATATGTGAACTATATTATATATTTTTACCTCAGGAGCTCACGCTCAGGTTTCCCGCCCATTTTAAAGAGGCTCCGCCCCCAGACACTATCACTTATTACAATTTCATAAACATGTTTATAAATTCTGACTTGTTAAATCTTAAATAATAAAGGATCCCTGACAGACTTTTCTTTCACTTTCTTATACAGATCCAGTCATTTATCCAGTCCGTCATCATTACCACACGACTATGAGGGTCCAACGCCAGCTGCTTTCCAGTGTGTCAATTAATCCATTCCAGAAATACTCCAGACTGAACATCTGTCAACATTTAAGGATGGAAGAGGAGTTTTATGAATAACAGGAGATCGAGGAGATGTGATGTTCAGGAGTTTTGTGCCTCCCTGTTCTGCAGCAGTCTCTGCTCCACCTTCTGACCGATGCGCCGCAGGTCCGACTCGATGCTCGGCTTCCGTGCGAGATCTTCCTGTAGAGTCCGAGCGATTTCTAACCTGGAGAAGTCGTCGATGCTCACTAGCGCCCTCACCCTCTGCAGGCAGCGTTCCCGCAGAGAAAACACTAACACACAGAAACATCATATACACACTTGCTTGCCCAACAAGCCTTACGACATGCACTCGGAGTGTGATGAGAGTTACCCGGAAGTGTGATGTTGACCACAGAGACTTGTCCGTTTTCTGATGCACGGGGCAAATACATCTCTTTATTATTGGCCAACATGGGGTCGTCCGTCTGAGCGTCACGAAACATCCACGGGTGTCCTGTCAGAAATAAGCAAGCGAGCGTGTCGTCATCTTTATCTTCTGTACATGGACTAAATATTCAACCGCAGGAAATAAAAATAGCGAAAAAACCCCATTAACGCCACCTCAAAAACTGGTTATTTATACACTTTTAGGCTTGTGTCGCTTTTGTAAATGTTTTAATATTGAAAACTTCAAACAGTCGGGCAACAAAAAGTCTTTCCATAAACTATTAAAGCAAATTTGACCAAACTTTTTGCGTTCTGCATGCAAGGCCATAGCTAGAGGATTCGGGGCTCCTGAAAAAATATTAACGTGGGGGCCCCCGCCAGCCTCTGGCCAATAAAGGCTCACATGTTAGAGGGGTTTCTTACAAAATAACAAAATTATTATATATTTTAAACCTTATCAGTCTATTAAAATTCATAAATATAATACAAATAAACACTCAGTAATTGACAAGAATGCAGTCAAATGTAAAAAACAATAACAAAAAATAAAACCACTAGAATGACTCATTGTCTTTATTTTCAATAAACATCATTTATTATTATTCTCCTTTCGGCTGTTTCCTTTTAGGGGTCACCACAGCGAATCATCTGTCCCCCCTAACCCCTATTCTCTACATCCTCTTCACTCACACCCACTAACTTCATGTCCTCGTTTATCGCATCCATATACCTCCTCTCTGGTCTTCCTCTTTACCTTCTGCCTGGTAGCTTCATTTCTAACATCCTCCTACTGATATATTCACTGTCCCTCCTCTGTACATGTCCAAACCACCTCAATCTGGACTCCCTGACTTTCTTCCCAAAACATCTAACATGATGAACTCCCCCTGATGAACTCGTTCCTAATCCTGTCCAACCTCATCACTCCCAAAGAAAACCCTAATAAAGATCATTTAATACTGCATAATATATTTTAGAGCAATTAAATGTCTCTGTCCAATAGCAGTGCTGTATGTGTGTTTTCTGTCATGTGATTAAATACGTCATTAGCAGTCAGGTGTGTAACACAATGTCACTTTGATATGTATAAACACTTTATACCATATAATGCCTGTAACACTCATGTCCAAATGTTCTTTATTTATTTTTTGACCTCGTGGACAGTAATAAGAATGATGGCAGTGGAATGATGGCTACCAACCGGCAGTGGTAGACAGGACTTTTCTACTACATTTACAGCATTCAGCAGATGTCCTTATCCAGAGTGACTTACTTTTATCTCTTTTACACAACTGAGCAATTGGGGGTTAAAGGCCTTGCTCAGGGGCCCAAAAGTGGTAACTTGTTGGTGCTGAAAATCAAACCCTGATCTATACACTGTGATTACGATGTTACTTTACTGTTACACTCTTTCTCTCTCTCTCCTTTCTCCACTCTGGACCTGTCCGACCCTTTCCTGTGACCCGCCTCCAGTTGGTGATCATCATCTCACCAGGGTGACCGAGGACTTTTCCACTCTGCCATAAAGACGTTCCAGCTGTTCTCCAAGGACTTATAATTTAATTTGATCACACACACACACACACACACGAACACACACAGTGTAACTACATAATTCCTTCCACCTGTTTTCACCCAAATGAGGATGGGTTCTCTGTTGAGTCCGGTTCCTCTCAAGGTTTCTTACTATTCCGTCTCAGGGAGTTTTTCCTTGCCACCGTTGTCCTCAGCTTGCTCATCAGGGACAAACTGATTTCTGATTCATTTGCATCCTATAATTATCCATAATTACAATCACCATTGTAAAAAGCGCTATACAAATATAATAGGATTGAATTGAAATTGCACCTCCCCCACATGCAGCAAAATGACATTAACCCGACGTAAAATATACAGCAGAGAGACTCTTCTGGTCTCCCTCTCCTTTTTCATGGCGTTTCTGATACCCTAATTAAAACTTTCCTTTCATATTTAATCAGTCTCAGCTGCTTAATCAATTTCAGCTGCCCCATTAACACTGATTGGACATATTCACCAGCCAGGGCGGGACTTATTATTTTATTGGTTCCCTCAGATGTTTGTCTTTAACTGAATATTCCCTATCAGACTGAACCATTTTCATGAAAGGGGGGGAACAGTAGATATACAGAAAACTTAGCTCATCAAATTGCATGTTTCTGGGTTTTTTTTTTTATTAAAATCTCTGGCATACAACGAATATAAATGTTATTTAGGAGTATTTAAAGAACGGGGCTGATACAGTATAACTGCTGGATTTTGTGGGGCTTCCTGGCCAGTGGGGGGCCCCTATAATTGTCACTTCACTAGCGATGGTCCTGTCTTCATGTCCGTGTAATCTTATCCAATCAGCATGACTTTTTTTTAGCGATTTTAACCAATAGTTGTGCAGCCTGGCCGAAAAAATGTGATTAGGACATCACCACACACACTTCCTTGCTATTTATTTTTTTTTATTGTTTTTTTAAGACGATTAGGTCTCTTTACCTTCACACAACACGAAACACGGCGGAGAAGAAAACAAACTGAAAGTGGTGGCTCATGGTTAAGATGTTAAATTACCAACCTGAAGATTGTGGGTTTGATTCCCAGCTCCACCAAGCCACCACTGCTGGGCCCTTGAACAAGGCCCTCAAGCCCCAATTGCTCACTATAATATTAGTATAAATGAGATAAATGTAAGTCGCTCTGGATAAAAACGTCTGCCAAATGTTGTGAATGTTAAACTGTAGTTGGTTGCTTTACATGTCAGTCAGACGTCCTTCGGCCAATTAAAACTGGTCTGCAGTTAAGCTACGCAAAACCACGTGACATCCAAACCCAAACAAACCTTCTGGTCCGGAAGCACTAAGCAGTTTTTTAAACACGGTTTTTGGTGGTGTTTTAAATACATTTAATGTTAATTTTTTAATAAAATATTTACAAAAATTACAAGTGCACTTTTAAAGTTAAAAAAAAATACAGACCAACATAAGTGTTCATCTTCCTCCCGGTGTGCGGCTGAAGCTGTCCGTAAGACACCGGTTGTCCCTGGAAATTGATCCAAAGCAGCTGCACGGTACGGGGGCTGCGGTTACAGAACAGCACCTGAGCCGGAAGGTGACTGATCAGAGAGCGGACCAGAGGAAGCTGCTGCAGCGGCTGTCTGTCTTCGGCCTCCGGGGGCTGCGGCATGGCGGACAGAACCAAGCTGCTCCCCGGTGCTGAGGAAAAAACAGCTGCTGAATGTCTAAACTATCGAGCTGAAACAAACACAAACCGCTGCGATTTCCGAACAAACTGTAAAACAAGTGTTAAAGAAAAGCGTTTTCCGAGTTACGACCAGTACGTGACTATCTCGAGTTTGTTATGATAACGTCATCATCTCCCAAACGCGCCTGAGGAAAAAGAAGAAGAAAATCACATTCCTCTTCTATCATCTCCCCCTAGTGGCGGAGTCCGGATATGCGGATTTTTTTCTCCACATTATGAGGCCAAAGGTTTGTGGACACATCAGTATGTCGTCCCAAAACAAAAAACAAAAATCTGAAGCACACAATTGTCTAAAAATGTCTTTGTATGACATTATTTCTTCAGTGGAACTAAGTGGCTCTGACACTGTTCCAGCATTCACGATTCCTCTAATACATTTACATTTATGGCATTTGTTAGACGTCCCTCAGACAGAGCGACTTACATTTATCAATTTTATACATCTGAGAAATTAGGGGTTAAGGGCCGTGCTCAGGGGCCCAGAAGTGATAAATTGGTGGTGTTGGGGATTAAACCCTGATATTCCAATCAGCAAGCCAACACCTTAACCACTGTGCTACCACTTTTATGATCACTATAAATAAATAAATATTCAACTTCATTGTGAAAGGTGTGTGTACAGAGCCAATGAAATGCATTTTTTGCATATCCCATCTTGGTGGGTTGGGGGTCAGGGTGCAGGCTCAGCTGGGGGTCTTGCTCAGGGACCCAACAATGGTTGACTTGCCAGGGGTGGGGTTCAAACCCACGTGTTTCTGGTCTTCAGATTAACAACTCAGCACCTTAACCATTTGAGCCACCACTGCCCCTTGCTATACAATATAGAGTGAAATTTGGGCAGTTGAAGAAGAGCACAACATAACAAAACCCCTGATCTCCACGAAGACATGCTGTGTTCTGGATGTTTTAGACTTAAAGAATTCTCATGTCCTGTACAGAGTCCTAAATCTGACTAAAACCCTTAATACTGAACACCTTTAGGATGATCTGGAACCCCAACTGAACCCCAGACCTCCTCAATTTAACATTACTGTCTGATCTCATTAATACTATAGTAACTGAATGATCCAATCCACACAGTCACATGACCCAATCTAGTGAAAAGCCTTTTTAATAATTTGGAGGTGATTATAGGAGGACGAGTAAGACTAACGTCTGGAATAGGATGTTAGGATGTTTAATAAACCATATAGATGGCTTTGTCTATAAAATGTGTCTACATGAAGCTCTGAGGGATTTGTGAACAGGGGCATTGACTCTAGAGCATCTGTAAGATCTGACCATGGGATTAGAGCAAGAGTCTGAATACTAATACACACTTCAGATTTTATTGGAGTATTTAGTACTGATCAGCAGGAATCGGTAGTCATAAATACACCAGTGAGCGTCACTGAACCATGAAACTGATGAAATATGCACAAGCTCTTATTGTGTGAGTGTGTGTAAAGTGTGTGTGTACTTTATTAATCGAGTATCTCACGTCCTTGATAACCCGACGTTCTTAATTTACACATACGACTACAAAACATCACCGACAAACGAGGCGAGAGAAAAAATCCCCGATAAAGAAAATGCGAAAGATACAAAAATACAGCAGAAACTGGTCATGTGACTCGTCTTCCATATGATTTTTTTTTTTGTCCATTTCTATGTACAGTCAGAGAGGCACACGGTACCAGACCTGACACGTCTATACAGACGTACACACAGCGTCGTCTTACTTTGGCCGGTAGGAGTCATCACACAAAAGCCCTCGTTTTACAGAAAACAGGATTTCTATCAACATCAAACGAAAAGACAGGATGTGATGATGATTATTATGGAAAAAAGAAGCTGCTGTGTGATGATCGGATTGTAATAAACTAAAAAGTGCCTCATAGCGAGCGAGTCATTTCTCTCTCTCTCTCTCTCTCTTTATTTCTCTCTCTTTTTCTCCTCTTTATCTCGGTCCTGTCTTCCCTCGTTCTGTCGTTCGGAGTGTGGTGTGTGATGGAGGAGGGTTGATGCGAGTGGTGTTCCAGCGTGTGCGTAGCGCCGAGATCACAAGCAGAGCAAACGTGAGCCTTCCACACCCTCTTCGCCCTGAGGGATTGTGGGTAAGAGCGCAGAGCGAGTCAGACCCCAGAATCGCTGAGGACTCAGCTCCGTTTTCACGGCGGAGAACTTCCAGCCCATGTGAGAACCGCAGGTCCGACACTGCGCGATAGTCCATGCGTAACTGCGACACACACACATATTTCATAGATGACATCATCTATTATGTAATTCATACATAATTTATTCATCTATTTATTCACTTGTGTATTTATTTAGTCATTATATCGCGTCTTATAGTCCTTATACTGTATATACAGAATATATATAATCCTCTGAATTCCTTTTAATTCCCACATATTCCCATTTATTCCTATATATTTCTGTTAATTCCCATATATTTCCATTAATTCCCATAGATTCCCATTAATTCCCATATATTCTTAATAATTCCTATATATTTCTGTTAATTCCCATACATTCCTGTTAATTCCTATTTATTTCCTTTAACTTCCACGTATTTCAATATATTTCTGTTAATTCCTATTTATTCCATTACATTCCCGTTAAATCCCATATATTCCTGTTAATTTCTATTTATTTCCGTAAATTCCCACATATTCACATATTTTCCTGTTAATTCCCATTTATTCTTGTAAATTTCCATATATTCCCATTAATTCCAATATATTCCTGTTAATTCCCATATATATACCAATTATTTCCCCAACTTAAAAATGCCCATAAATTTGCAGCCCTAAGAGTAATTCAGAGTTAATAGAAACTGATTATCTGGCTGTAGTAACACACTCGGTTCGGTGTGTTACATGGTCGAGGTCTGATCTCGGAGCTACAGGAAACTTGTCTTGGTGTTTGGGGTGAATCTGAACGGATGACTGGAGTGTGAGAGTGTGAGACACTCACCCCGGGAACCAGCTGTGCAGTGTGGAGGGTCTCCCAACCAGGTTCAGGTTGCTGGCCTTGTAGACAGTCAGAGTCTCATGGACATAACCGTGAGGATTCACATACGCCGCCATCGGACCGCACAGAGACAGGCTGCCGATAACAGCACGTCATACACACCAAACAGAGAGAGAATAATTAACACCATTAGCAGAATTAATGAGGGGTAAAACAATTCATCTTTAGATGTTAAAGGTGTCATAAACTGGGAAATCTAAATTCTATCGATCTTTTGACATATAGAAGTGTGTATAGGAAAGGTGCCATATAAGAAAATCTGTACTATAAAAACTTTGTTGTGACTTTAAAAACAGTTTATATTGAAGGCAGTCAGTCAAAATGACACATTTTGGATTGTTCTACTCAATGATGTAATAGTGTGGATAAGCTCCGCCTCCACAGAAGATCAAATAACATTATAAGTCGACCTCAGAGAACAGTACAGAATAAAGATTTTAGTGGCAGTTCATCTTAAATTATAAAAGATGATTTTCTAAATAATTTTTGTGTGGGACGTGGGATTATCATCGTCTCACCTGAAGATCTCGTTCTTGGTGGTGATCTCGGTGTCCTGACACTGTTTACAGCACAGAGACGTGCACTACATCCCACACAAAAACACAACAAAATACACACTATAGCATTAAAATACTGACTTCCTATAAACCATAACACACACACACACACACACACACACACACACACACACACACACACACACACACACACACACACACACACACACACACACACACACCCTGTCCATGATATCCAGCTCACAGCGGAGTCTTTGAATGGCACTACCGATCCTCAGCAGTTGCAGTCTGAGAGCATCATCTATTGGCAAACACGCTGCCACCCTGTAGGAGAAATCTACACACCACACACACACACACACACACACACACACACACACACACACATATACACATATAAGAACGGGAGCTGAGTGCTAATCAGAGGATTTTGGGTTCAATCTCAGACACTGCCGGGCCCCTGAGCAAGGCCCTTAACACTCAACTGCTTAGACGGGTCAATTTAAGTCACTCTGAATAAGGACGTCTGCCAAATCCCAGAAATGTGTTTATATGAAAGTCTGTGAATGAATCGGGTTGCCAGGTAAAATATTTTTAATAATTTTTTTTTTTAATCAGTATTTTTAGGGCTTAACAACTAAAATACATAGTGTGTTTTGCCTAGTGTGTACCTATAGCGTTAGTAGGCAGCGATTCGTCTTTGAGATTCTCGTCCCATTCGTGGAGCTGCTTCTTCACTCTGCTCATCAGAGTCTCCTGTATGTCACAGTCACACACACGTGAACACACACACAAATGTTAAAGAAAGTCCTAAAATTGTCTTTTTAGCGCATTTTGTTTATATAAGCCCCGCCCCTGTGGTGTGTAAAAGGCTTGTCCCTGTGGTGTGTATAATCCCCGCCCCTGTGGTGTGTATCAGCCTTGTCCCTGAGGTTTGTGTACAAGTAAAGCCCCGCCCTGTGGTGTGTACAAGCCCACGCCCCTGTGGTGTGTACAGCCTTGTGTGACAAGCCCCGCCCCTGTGGTGTGTATAAGCCCCGCCCCTGTGGTGTGTATAAGCCCCGCCCCTGTGGTGTGTGTACAAGCCCCGCCCCTGTGTACAAGCCCGTGCCCTGTGGTGTGTATAAGCCCTGCCCCTGTGGTGTGTACAAGCCTTGTCCCTGTGGTGTGTATAAGCCTTGTCCCTGTGGTGTGTATAAGCCCCGCCCCTGTAGTAGTAAAAAAAAAACCCCTGCCCCTGTGTACAAGCCCCGCCCCTGTGGTTGTGTACAAGCCCCGCCCATGTGGTGTGTGGTGTGTGTACAAGCCCCGCCCCTGTGGTGTGTACAAGCCCGCCCCCCTGTGGTGTGTACAAGCCCCGCCCCTTGTCCAAGCCTTGTCCCTGGTGGTGTGTATAAGCCTTGTCCCTGTGGTGTGTATTTGCCCTGCCCCTGTTGTGTGTATAAGCCCCGCCCCTGTGGTGTGTATAAGCCCCGCCTCTGTGGTGTGTTTAAATAAACATTGTCCTTTTTAATTGTTTATTTATCAAAGAATCCTTTTCTTTACAGATATAAAGATTTTAAAGTACATTAAAACTAAAAAATCTTACCGAGTCATACAGCGCATAAACCCAGGAAGGCCACGGAGTCACACTCGCAGGATAACCCTTCCTCTAAGTGAGACACATTAGTGCATAAAGACAGGCTTGTGTAGAGTTGTGTTGAATATGAATGTAGCTGTGATTTCTATAGTGTGTATTACCCGTCTGTAGGTGTGGCAGTGCTGCGTTTGGCTCTGCGCCTGTGCGGCTTTGGCGTCTGGGACACGTCTGGGACACGTCTGTGCGAGCTGCAGCGAGCTCAAGGGGTCCAGCAGAATTCTTTCAGGTAAAATCTGCACTTTCGCCTGACGAATCCTGTAAAACAGCGTTAGGAAACAGGGATCAGTACGTTTAACGAGTGGATTTCAGTCTTTAGACTCGTGTGTGCTGTGAATTCTGACCCGTCGGCCTGCGTGCGAATGTCGCGCACTTTAAAGCGCTGCCGTCCGATGGCTTTAATTTTCACAGTCTCGATGCCGTACTCCTGCTCCTCACGGAAGGCGTAGATCTCCGCTGTGGTGCCGAACTCCGCCTGCGGCTCTCCTCCGGCCGGATCCGGACTGCAGGGGAGGAAGTGTTAATCTGGATTGTGATGCTTTTATTAAAAATTCAGATAAAAGTCAAACGAATGATTTGCATCCTTAGTGATGAGTAATGGAGATTATTCTGGGCTGGAAAATAAACTGATAAACGACTAGAGAGATGACTGGAGAAAATGTTGCCGTGGTAACCATGTGTCAGTGCATAGAGGACAGACAGACAGACAGACAGACAGACAGATTGATAGATAGAGATGGACAAACAAACGGGTAAATAGACAGACAGCCAGACAGAGAGATAGGTAGGTAGATAGATAGATAGACAGTTAGACAGACAGATGAATAGACAGACAGAGAGAGGAAACAGATGGATAAACAGTTAGACAGATAGATGATAGACAGTTAGACAGATAGATGATAGTCAGTTAGACAGAAAGATGGATAGACAGTTAGATAGACAGATGTATAGACAGACAGATAGATGGACAGACAGTTATACAGAGAGATGGATAGACAGTTACACAGACAGATGGATAAACAGTTAGACGAACAGATGGACAGACAGACAGACAGACAGATGAATAGACAGTTAGACAGACGTATAAACAGTTAGATAGACAGAGAGACAGAAAGATTGACAGACGGTTAGACAGACAGATGGATAAACACTTAGACAGACAGATGGATAGACAGTTAAACAGACAGAGAGAGGAAACAGATGGATAGACAGTTAGACAGACAGATGGATAGACAGTTAGACATACAGAGAGAGGAAACAGATCGATACACAGTTAGACAGACAGAGAGAGGAAACAGATGGATAGACAGTTAGACAGACAGATAGATAGTTAGACAGACAGAGAGAGGAGAAAACAGGTGGACAGACAGTTAGACAGAGAGATATATCGAGCGCTCACCTGTGTGCCAGCACGGCGAAGGTGCGGTCCTGGCTGACCAGGTTGCGGAACATGCTGACCTCCTGCGGTCTAAAGAGTTGCAGCGGCAGCGTCTGACCCGGGATGAGGATGAGGGCAGCGTGAGGAAGGACGGGGAGATTCTGCACGCTGTCTTCGTCGTGTAACGTCCGTCCATGGAACTCCTCCATGTCTGAACCCAAGTACTACCAAACACACAACACAGAGGATTACACACTGCATTCTAGTCAAAACACTGCAGTCGTTTCCCAATTTACCCACAATGCAGTGCGACCACACTGCCTTTTCTCTACCCAAAGAAAGTGATGTGATGCAGCGGCATTTTTTTCCCATTGCATTCTGGGATCCTAAATCTATCAATAGTTTGTTTTCTTTCTTTTAAATCCTGACTGTGAAAGGAACCAGCACAGGTGAGCGCAAGTGCATAACCTGCTGATCGGAAGTTTGTGAGTTTAAATCCCAGGATCACTGGACCAGCCAGGATTTTAGCACTAAAACATGATCTCATGATGGAACACTGAGACTCGTGTACAGAATTAGACTGGATGTGTGTGAAGTGATGATGATGATGATCTTACAGCATGTGACGTTGGCAGACTGGGGTCGAAGTTAATGATGCTCGGTTTTTCTGCCCCCTCGCTATCCCGGTCCTCGGTTTCCATGTCATCCTCTTCCTCTTCTTCATGTCCTACAGAGCACACAGAGGTGTGAGGTTATAACACTTCATTACAGTGTTATACACTCAGGTAGTCACTGCTGCTCCTCAACGGCACCCAACATCAATTCTGTTCGTTTTTCATTAAAACTGTCCAGTCACTTTTTTGCGATCCGATCCGAAAGGGTTACGTTTATAAACTATTCTTTTAAAAAGTCCAATCTGAACATGGATGCTCCGCACCGGAACCGGAATAAAACGAACCCAGCGTTAATGCAGCCGAGTGACCGTCAGTCCATGCTGTAAGCGCCCTCTGCTGGTAGCTGATAGACAGACAAATATAGACAGACAAATAACTGGATAGATATACAGACAGACAGATACTTTACTCATCCCATATGGGAAATACACAAGACAAATACACAAGATGAATTAAATGGATAAATGGATAGATAGAAATATACACAAATATAGATAGACAGACAGACAGTTAGATAGATACTGCAGCTAGATCCAATACTAAAGCAAGAATCTATCTATCTATCTATGTCTGTCTATCTATTTATCGGTGTCTATCTATATGTGTCTATCTATCTATCTATCTTTGTGTCTATCTATCTATCTACATACAGTATCTATCCAACTGTCTGTCTCTCTATCTATCTATCTTTGTGTCTATCTATCTATCTACATACAGTATCTATCCAACTGTCTGTCTCTCTGTCTATCTATCTATCTTTGTGTCTATCTATCTATCTACATACAGTATCTATCCAACTGTCTGTCTGTCTGTCTATCTATCTATCTATCTGTGTCTATCTATCTATCTACATACAGTATCTATCCAACTGTCTGTCTGTCTGTCTGTCTATCTATTTATCTATCTTTGTGTCTATCTATTTATCTACATACAGTATCTACCCAACTGTCTGTCTGTCTATCTATCTATTGATCTATCTATCCATCTATAAAACTAATGTAAGATGAAATGAAAACAGGGCGGGGCTTCATCAATAAGGTGTCAATCAATTTAGAGTCTGATGCTGATTGGCTGATCTGTTGCTTTGATCAGAAATGAAAGTAAAACACTTTAACTGCGGTGTTGTTTAAATGTGGATCTTAAGCTGTTTCTAGTCATTTATTTTAAATAAAATGAGGTTTCGAATGCACTTTTTGTTAATATTTTGCTTTTTACTTTATCTGACAAACTGAAGGCTTGACATGTCTGGGATCCGGATTAATTTAATTATTAGTTTAATTCGTGGCCCCTGAAAAAAAAGTCTGCGCAGCACCGAAATGGTGGCGTTTTCAGCGGAAGTGTCGCTCTTGTTTTTCCGGCGCATTTACACGAACTCTCACCCGGTAAAAGCTGCAGCTGGTTCCCCATGTCGGCGTTAATGTTGTTATTGTCAGCTTCTTCTCTCTCATCAGCCATGGCCGTGTGTTTACACCATGATTCCTCCTCCAAAACACCAGCAGGTTGAGCGCAAGTCATCGAGAAGAAGCGGAGAAAACCAGAGCGCCATCTGCTGTCCGGGAGAAGAACTACACCACGTTACAGCACAGCGAAGGTATCAAATCTCTTCATTCATTTATGTGATTAAAACGTGTGTACTTTAGTAAATAGTGTCTTCATTTTGTTTGTTAAAGCGTTTTTAAATTTATATTTAACTTTAAATATATGAAATTTATTTATACACAGGATATATATTCGTCCAGGCAGTTTAATGCTACATAAGCACAAATATACAACAATTATTTAAAAATATTTTTACGTCTTTTGTATAAATGTGAACAAAAACCTAACCCTAAATATATATAAATATCACAACACTCCTGATTTTATTTACAACACAGTAAAATAACTTTTTGTTAGTCTCACAGCAATATGGCGACTCCAGTGGCCTACTGTGGGCTTTAAATCATTAATTTGGAAAACTTTAGTTAAATAATCTAAATATAGTGTTTAATATTTACTATTTTACTTTTATAATTAAAGATAGAGGTTTTGATAGGAAGTATAAGAAGTATAGATCCAATAAAACATGATGTAATTGTTATAATTTTAAATGATTGTAATTAAAAATGTAAATTGCTTTATTTTGTATTATTAATAGCTACATTGCAACTGGCAAATTTGGGGAAAAATAGTTTTAAATGTTGTATAAAGATATTATTTGACTTTTTAAAGTTATTGAACCTGAAAGAGTTTAAAGAATCAGATCATGTTTCCCCCCTCATTACTTATCAATTATTATTTATATATTAAACACACTAAAGTCTAAAAATGTCAAAATCTTGAAAAGGTATTTTTTGAAATTAATTTTTTAATCAGATGTTTATAATTTTGTTTTTTTAAAAAAAGATGCATCGTTTTTACAAAAGTTTAACACTTATTTTACCATAGTTTTTGCTATTTC